>NJDC01000400.1:40269-50541 GCA_002245475.1 Calephelis virginiensis
AGTTTAATGCGCTTGTTCCCTTCCGGAGCGGTGGTGGGTACTAGTCCCGATGGGATTATACAATGCACTCTACCGACTACCGCCTATCTATAACTGTCTGATTTAATTTTATAAGACAGTTACTTAAGATTTAGCATTTAAATAAACAAGTGGACGCCAACTGGTATATAGTATAATCCATCCATCCAGTTTGCGTCCAGGTAAATTTCGACATCTATATCTTTTTCTATTACCATAATTATAAAGACGCAAATTAGCTATTTTAATAAGCATCATAATAACGTTAAAAACAAAATAAAACCCTATCCCTATAACATATTTTTTATATTAAAATAAAGGATCAAGTTAGAAATAGTAAGATGAATTCGCGTCCACCCTGGACGCAAACTGGCTAATTCGTAAAATTGGTATACCAATTCGCGCCCACCTCATTTTAAACTTAATAAATACAATAATCAATCAAAATCATCATTATTTTTATTATTTTATTCATTTCCAGGGTCTAGAAACTAATACAATCTTCAATTAAAATTAAAACATTGAAAAATTACCTATGAAGCGTGAAAACATTTTTTTTACTAAAATTATAGCTATTTACACAACTTTTTTGTATAGCTAATATTCATTGTTTTTTTAAACAGGAAAAAATATGCGAACAGTTCTTTTGTCTGTGTATGTGGGTTTCTAATATATTGTAGTATAGGCAGAACCGACTTTTTATTTCCCTAGTTTGTTAGTACACTTATTTTAAGGGTTTTTTAAACGGTGTCCGCGAAATGAACGCGAATTGGGGGGTGGACGCGAACAGGCGAAAATCCCCTATTTGAAATAAGCTAATAATTAAATAAAAATGTTAATATAAAGTAAGTACTGAATTAATCGCCTCTGTGGTCTAGCGGTTCAGTTGTTGGACTTGACTGCATGAGGTCCCGGGTTCGAATCCCGGGTCGAGCAACAAAACGAGAATTGGGTTTTTCCAATTTTCTAATAAAAAAATGTTGCTCGGGATAGGATATGTGCCCGGTTGGCGATGGGCCTTCCACTTATCACATTGTGGGACTTAGTATCTTCGGCTAGTCGTGGGTGCCCTGGTTGTGCCTCTGCCTACCTCTTCGGGAATATGAGCGTGAAGATACTAAGTACTGAATTATTTTTTTTATTCCGTGACATGTAAACAGTATTTGTGGGCTGATTGAGGGCTGATTTTACCGATCATATTAAAAACTGAATTTAATAAAACTAAGTTCAGTGTAAATGAATTCAATTAGTGAGAGTGAATGAGTTTTAATCCCGGCTATAACCGAATGCAAGTAGTGTTTTCCCGACTATAACCGAATGCAAGTAGTACGCACGCACGCACGCACGCACGCGTGCGTGGGTGCGTGCGTGCGTGCGTGCGGCGTGCGTGCGTGCGTGCGGCGTGCGTGCGTGCGTGCGTGCGTGTGTGTGTGTGTGTGTGTGTGTGTGTGTGTGTGTGTGTGTGCGCGCATTTCAATCTGTGTATTTACAAATGTAGAGTAATAAAACCTCATTTGCAACTGGCACTTGAAATAATAAAGAATAACCAATACCACATCTTAATAATAATGAAATCAATAAAATTTTAAATCAAAATAAATACTTGCAAATACATAGAAATAAGAGATAAATTACGCTAGCAGTATTATATTGTGTAGTATTATATTGTGTATAGAAATGGTTGGACGCTGCGCCGTGTAAACCCGCAAATATTTGATTCTTTGAGAGCCCTTGCCTTTTCTAAAAAATGGGGTTGGAATTCCCAATATTTCATTCCTGGCACAGAAATATTCGAAGGGATATTTCTTGTTCATTTTTCAAGCAATAATACCAATTGGATTGTTTTGTGAAATAACAATGCGTTTATTTTATGGTTGATTGGGCTGTGATAATTTTAATCATTCCGCTTCATAAAGTTTCATACAATCATCTATTTATGACCGACTTTAAACAGAGGAGGTCATCAACTAACAGTACATTTGTTTGTATTTTTTTTTGATTTTGATGTTTTTTTTTTTGGGAAGGTTTGGTGAAGGTGATTCCAAAGCAATGGCTATATACATAAAAGGCTACACATATAAAAATCAATGCCACTTTTCGTTGTAATTTTATAACTCAAGAACGCGCTCACCTATCCTAAACAAATGTTTAGGCTTTGTTTGGACTATTTAGTAGATGGTTTATGTGAAGTTTGCATAAAATCAGTTGAGCAGTTTTTGTAACAAATGAATTCAATAAATGGCGGATCGTTTTGTTATTTACCCAATAATTTTACTCATATTTTTAAATAAACAAACACTAGTACTGTTTTGCGTATCACTTATAATTTATAAATAGCCAACCTGTATTTTACTGTCAAACTGAAAGTTCTTTCAGATGGGGATTGTGCTGTCATATTGAAACATTTTTCAGTTGTTTTTTTCTTTTTTTAGTTTTGTTGTGTTATGTCATTCACGCGGTCATATACGTAGCGAAGCACGTACTGAGACGCTAGTCTCATAAATTTTATCACAATCCAACGAGTGGCTTGTAAGTTGTACTTAGTAAGGTATAAATGTTCGTGTATCTTGACGACATAGCCGAGGTACATAAAAAATTGTGCATTAATAAGTATAACTCAAAAGTGACTAAAGGGGGTATTTAATAAGGAATCATAACTCAAAAGCATAACTAACTCAAAAGGAGTCCTTTTGAGTTAGTTATGCTAACTCAAAAAGAGGTGTTTTATAAGGAACCATTTCAAAAGTATCATGTATCTTTCGAAAAAAGGATTAGGCACTAGAAACTGGCGTCAGTTTAAAGCAGTTTCGCGCGCATTTTTGTTATAATTTTTTTACAGTTCTTGCAAGTTCAAAGCCGAGCTGACTTTACTTTTATAAACGTACTAATGACCTACTAAATTCCGTATTATTATAATTATTTGTCCTAAGTTGTACCCAAACTTTAGTATTTTTTTATTCCAACAATACTGATTTCTTCCTCACGCACACCTTGACATAATATACATAAGCGTTTACCATCTTCCCTGCGTTAGTCCAGGCTCATTTGCAGAATAGTGATCGGCCTTCCGGCCAGGCTGCACATAAAAGGCGCACATAAGCTTACCGTCACTAGCACCGTGACATCTAACGAGATGGTAGAGTTTGACAGCGACTCGCCTTATCTATTCCTGCCACCATAACGTTAACACTTGCTGTTGACGAGTTCCTATTCGGAAAATAAGGTAGCCGGTACATTTACTTTTGCTCGAGGCCTAACAACCCGGCCTAAGGTTGGCAACGCACCATTATCACCTTTGGTGTCTCTAGGCGGCTTGAATTTCTTACGATCAGAAAATACGTCTGCTTGTTTGCCTTCCAATATCTTTAAAAAAACTACAAGTAAAGCTCACCGCTCACCTTCGTGAGTTGCAAGCACTGTACACTATAAATCCGCCAATAAAAAATGGACTTTGATGGTGTTTTTATTTATGGTAAATCACACATAAATTTGATTAATTTCGTAGGTGTGTCGTTGTCCTGTGACAAAGATGTTAGACTTGTTGTGCAAGTCCACCGGCTACCGGAACATGAGTCTCATTATGGTGGCAGGAATTTGTCAAGTGGTGGGTCTTTGGCCTGACAAGGTTCTGCACAACACTCAACCACTAGTGGACTTGTGGGTCATTACCAATGACCCATTTAACTTTTGCTCACCTTTTACGAGCAGCCTGGCAGATCGGCAGCCACCTTCGTGTTCGTTGACCTGTCAGATAAAAAATAACAAATTGATTTTGATACGTAGTTCTTATTTTTGAAAGATAGTTTACAATTCAGATGAGGTTATGAATTTGATTACGATCTGAAAACTGATTTTTGAGTTTTGTTGTTTACCTCGATACCTTAGCAATGAAATAGAGGAGCTGAAATGATATAAGAACCTGTGCACGAGTAGCATAGGAGTAAAACGATCTAGTAGTTTTATAATTCACTTGACCGCCTCATTGGTCGAGTGGCTAACCTAACCATATCGTCCAACCGCGAGGCTTGGGTTTGATTTTCGACGGAAACAGGTATTTGTGTGATGAAAACTTAGATGTCAGCATTTCCGGGTCTGGGCGTTTTTTTAAATTAATTCTGTTATCTATTATCCTATGTATTAGAATTGTTTGCTAACACCCATAACACAAGCATGTAATTTGCTTACATTGGGTTTAGATTCAATCGGTGTAACTTGTCCAGGGAATATTTATTTATGGTAGAGTTTTTCAGCTCTTAGTTGATCACCTTACCGATTCCTGCTGTTGTAATCGTTCAGAATCCATTTTTCACTCCTTATTTTTTTATGAAACTACAATCTGGGATTTTTTCTTTGTCAGCGACCCTAATCAGAGCTAACCACCTCACGACGACCAATCGTCCACTGGCGGTAATCTAGTTATTTAATTCATTAATTATTATATTATCGGACTAGTGCAATCAGCCATAACTAAGTAGCAGCGTAATGTTCAGCAATTGGTACCTACTATTGTCCACCACCTTGCCTATTGCTATCGCTGTTGCTGTATTTAACCATTGTCCTGTTTCTGGAGGCTGGGACACGGTTATGTAATATACAGTAGTCTAACTCGGCTCTGTTTTTGAAATAAATACGTACAGCCGAGCGGTGCGTCAAAACGCAATAGGGCTACGCGCCTACAGTTATATAAAATTATATCTATTTGAATTTCTTTCTAATAATTTTGTGATTGTAAATATTTCAATTTTTGAAACAAATAAAAACGTTTAAGAAGTACATAGTAAATGTTCAATGTAAATGCATATTTGATTAACAGATTTAATCGTAAAAAATCGTCCTTAAAAAACAGCACAATATACTATGTTATTGTTCTTAGCCATATTTATTAAACACCTGGACTTATTAATACACAACAACAAAAGTAAACGTTAATACATCGACCTTTCGTCACTGTGGCCTAACCGCGAATGTTTGCATACCAAGCTTATACCAAGTGCATATCGAACGCATGATGTGTAGTTATAAAAGAGTTTTCGCCCGTTACTGTGAAGATAGAATATTGTATATCACATCACCGTGACTGGGATAGATGGTAGACTCGTGGCTTAAAAACTCAGAAAAAAGATAGCCTTGAACTAGTAACATCTATTGTGTCTATAAAACACGGTTATTCTTACCGTCAGGATGTTCGCTAGCTATCATAGAAGATATAAATAGATTAATAAATATCCCTGGACAGATTACACAAATTATTCTAACCCCATCATCATCATCATCACCCGGAGGACGTCCACTGCTGGAGATAGGCCTCACCCAAAGAGCGTCACAAGTCACGGTCACCAGCCGCTTGTATGCAGCGGCTCCCCGCGACTTTGAGTAGATCATCAGTCCACCAGGTGGAAGGTCGTCCAACACTATATCTTCCGGTGCGGGGCCGCCACTCGAGAACCTTTTTCCCCAGCGGTTGTCAGTTCTGCGAGCAAAGTGACCTGCCCATTGCCACTTCAGCTTGCCAACTCTCTGAACTACGTGGTTACTCTCGTTCTCTTGCGGATCACCCAATTACGCATCATATCTCGCAGAGAAACACCGAGCATAGCTCTCTTCAAAAGTAAGCAAATTACACGCTTCTGTTTATGTATGACATAGATACCTACTTAAAAAGATCACAGTTTTATTGGAAACACCCAGACCTGGTTTTTGGTGCCATCGGGAGAAAAGATGCTCGAAGTTTTTTCATAATTATTGAATTTCGTGTTTATATTAAGTGAAATTGGTCAATTTTAGAGGCTTTATGTACAATTTTGTTCAGTGAAAGTGCACAAATGAAATAATCGTGAAGAAATTAGCGTACCGTGTGTTTGCTCATTGCCGCCAAATCTCACTGCATGAGCTTGAGTAATGAGGCCACTGCTTTACCCAAGACCCTGACATGACTTATGACTAATTATAATTGAATCCCGATTTTGGTAAATTTGACGCATATTGATGCAAATTTCTATTTGACTAACAGCAAAATGTTAACGCGAATACCAAAACTTTAAAGAAGAAGAACACCCAGACCCGTTAAAACAGACATCTATGTTCATCACACATATGCCTGCCCCCGTCAGGAATCGCACCTGAGCCTCAAGGTAAGATTTAAGACGTGTAAGCTAACCCCTCGACTAACGACGCATAATAAATAAAAATATATATAAATGAATACGTGTATACTTTAGTCTAATTTTAGAATATATTATACTTCATTTTCACTCGCAGCAATTGTTGGAACTCCATACTATACACATTTTAAAATAGACACATAATTTTTCACAGTACACGTTATGTAACACTTTAGCCAACCAGTTTCTATTTTGGTATCGCCTCTGTGGTCTAGCGGTTCAGTTGTTGGACTTGACTGCATGAGGTCCCGGGTTCGAATCCCGGGTCAGGCAACAAGAAGAAAAATTGGGTTTTTCCAATTTTATAATAAAAAAATGTTGCTCGGGATTGGATATGTGCCCGGTTGGCGATAGGCTTGCCACCTTTTACATTGTGGGACTTAATGTCTTCGGCTAGTCGTGGGTGGCCTGGTTGTGCCTCTGCCTACCACTCCGGGGATATGAAGATGCTCAAGTTTCTATTTGAAAAGCATTATCAGGGTTTTACAATTCAAAATACGTCTGTTTCATTTTAACTTCACATTCATTTCTTTTTTCATACAAAGAAGCTGGTTGTGCAGACTGTGATGGCAAGAGTTGGCCCTGGGTTAAATTGCCCATGGAATGTCAACTTGTGTCTCCCCGGGTAACTAAGTACGTCCATCCAAATTCTTAATGTACAGGCAATATTTCTTTTGCTATTCTTACAGAATGTAAGTACCAAACAACGGAACATGCCCTTACTCATTATTGTAACAAAATACTTATTTTTAATCTCATTCTTTCTCTGATCTTATTTTTACGATTGCTGTTACTCAAACTATCCCTGCAAAAAGCACTACCGGGATAAACAAATTCATTTATTTGTTCCAGCGGTACTACGTCTACTAAAATTCTTGAATACGTTCTGACTACATCTTTTTCATGTGCTATTTTGGTTTCATTTGCATTCAAATGTAGATACGTTTTTCTTTCCAATTGTCATTCATCAGTTCATTACTGTTTGCAGCTCACATGATTTCTAGCCACAAATTATATCATCGATTGTTTATATAAGGCAGGTCACCACTAGGTCATATAATTCTTTTTTTTCCCATCCACAATATCTTAATATTAGAATACAGACACTTTAAAATCTTTAAAAGATGTTGTTAGATCGGCAAGTAGTTAATTTTCTCTAAGAGATTTCACATCGAGCACGTCCATTTTACAAAAATTTTTAGTTTCCTTCAATTTTTTTCCTAACTATTTTTACCTATCGTGTTCGCTCTTTTGTTGTTGATATGCTCTTTATCTTTATTATTTTCTAATGAAAACGTCGTAATCCGGAATAAAACATGTGCCCGGTTGGCAATAGGTTTGCCATCTATCGCATTGTGGAACTAAGTCTCTTAGGCTAATCGTGCGTGCCCTAGTTGCACCTTTGTCAACTTCTATGTCTTTATGTAGTTAAAATTTATCATACAGCTGTTTGTGTATAAGCGGAAGAAGGCTGAAACAGTTTAATGCGCTTGTTCCCTTCCGGAGCGGTGGTGGGTACTAGTCCCGATGGGATTATACAATGCACTCTACCGGCTACCACCTATCTATAACTGTCTGATTTAGTTTTATAAAACAGTTACTTAAGATTTAGGATTTAAATAAACAAGTGGACGCAAACCGGTATATAGTATAATCCATCCATCCAGTTTTCGTCCAGGTAAATTTCGACATTTATATCTTTTTCTATTACCATAATTATAAAGACGCAAATTAGCTATTTTAATAAGCATCATAATAACGTTAAAAACAAAATAAAACTCTATCCCTATAACATATTTTTTATATTAAAATAAAGGATCAAGTTACAAATAGTAAGATGAATTCGCGTCCACCCTGGACGCAAACCGGCTAATTCGTAAAATTGGTATACCAGTTCGCGCCCACCTCATTTTAAACTCAAAAAATACAATAATCATTCAAAATCATCATTATTTTTATTCTTTTATTAATTTTCAGGGTCTCGGAACTAATACAATTTTCAATTAAAATTAAAACATTGAAAAATTACGTATGAAACGTGAAAACATTTTTTTTACTAAAATTATAGCTATTTACACAAGTTTTTTGTATAGCTGATATTCCTTGTTTTTTTAAACAGGAAAAAATATGCGAACAGTTATTTTGTCTGTGTATGTGGGTTTCTAATATATTGTAGTATAGGCAGAACCGACTTTTCATTTCCCTAGTTTGTTAGTACACTTATTTAAAGGGTTTTTTAAACGGTGTCCGCGAAATGGACGCGAATTGGGCAGTAGACGCGAACAGGCGAAAATTCCCTTTTTGAAATAAGATAATAATTAAATAAAAATGTCAATATAAAGTAAGTACTGAATTAATCGCCCCTGTGGTCTAGCGGTTCAGTTGTTGGACTTGACTGCATGAGGTCCCGGGTTCGAATCCCGGGTCGAGCAACAAGAAGAATAATTGGGTTTTTCCAATTTTCTAATAAAAAAATTTTGCTCGGGATAGTATATGTGCCCGGTTGGCGATGGGCTTGCCACCTATCACATTGTGGGACTTAGTTGGATCTTGGGCTAGTCGTGGGTGCCCTGGTTGTGCCTCTGCCTACCTCTTCGGGGATATGAGCGTGAAGATACTAAGTACTGAATTATTTTTTTATTCCATGACATGTAAACAGTATTTGTGGGCTGATTGAGGGCTAATTTTACCGATCATATTAAAAACTGAATTTAATAAAACTAAGTTCAGTGTAAATGAATTCAATTAGTGAGAGGGAATGAGTTTTAATCCCGGCTATAACCGAATGCAAGCAGTGTTTTAAAATTGACAAAATCCTTATCCCTATCCCCTGACAATCAACTTACCGCGTGCGTGCGTGCGTGCGGCGTGCGTGCGTGCGTGCGTGCGGCGTGCGTGCGTGTGTGTGTGCGCGCATTTCAATCTATGTATTTACAAATGTAGAGTAATAAAACCTCATTTTCAACTGGCACTTGAAATAACAAAGAATAACCAATACCACATCTTAATAATAATGAAATCAATAAAGTTTTAAATCACAATAAATACTTGCAAACACATAGAAATAAGAGATAAAGTACGCTAGCAGTATTATATTGTGTATAGAAATGGTTGGACGCTGCGCCGTGTAAACCCGCAAATATTTGATTCTTTGAGAGCCCTTGCCTTTTCTAAAAAATGGGGTTGGAATTCCCAATATTTCATTCCTGGCACAGAAATATTCGAAGGGATATTTCTTGTTCATTTTTCAAGCAATAATACCAATTGGATTGTTTTGTGAAATAACAATGCGTTTATTTTATGGTTGATTGGGCTGTGATAATTTTAATCATTCCGCTTCATAAAGTTTCATACAATCATCTATTTATGACCGACTCTAAACAGAGGAGGTCATCAACTAACAGTACATTTGTTTGTATTTTTTTTTTATTTTGATGTTTTTTTTTGGGAAGGTTTGGTGAAGGTGATTCCAAAGCAATGGCTATATACATAAAAGGCTATACATATAAAAATCAATGCCACTTTTCGTTGTAATTTTATAACTCAAGAACGCGCTCACCTATCCAAACCAAATGTTTAGGCTTTGTTCGGACTATTTAGTTGATGGTTTATATGAAGTTTGCATAAAATCGGTCGAGCAGTTTTTGTAACAAATGAATTCAATAAATGGCGGATCGTTTTGTTATTTACCCAATAATTTTACTCATATTTTTAAATAAAGAAACACTAGTACTGTTTTGCGTATCACTTATAATTTATTATTTTATAAATAGCCAACCTGTATTTTACTGTCAAACTGAAAGTTCTTTCAGATGGGGATTGTGCTGTCATATTGAAACATTTTTCAGTTGTTTTTTTCTTTTTTTAGTTTTGTTGTGTTATGTCATTCATGCGGTCATATACGTAGCGAAGCACGTACTGAGACGCTAGTCTCATAAATTTTATCACAATCCAACGAGTGGCTTGTAAGTTGTAAGTTGTACTTAGTAACGTATATAAATGTTCGTGTATCTTGATGACATAGCCGAGGTACATAAAAATTTGTGCATTAATAAATATAACTCAAAAGTGACTAAAGGGGGTATTTAATAAG
>NJDC01000402.1:17807-34617 GCA_002245475.1 Calephelis virginiensis
ACTCAGAATTGAGTCAGAATCCCCAATTCTTAACTACTAATATTGGAGGAAACGATGCTTCACTATGCTGAGGAGCATCTCCCTATTATATGAACGTTTCAGCATGATAACGACCCGAAACATACCGCCCGTTCAGTCAAGTCGTTTCTTACCAATCAGTCAGTATCGGTGCTAGATTGGCCAGCAAATAGCCCGGACCTTAACCCAATCGAGCACCTTTGGCACGAAATCAAGAAAAAAGTAGCCACTTATCGTACCACAACTTTAGATGAACTTAATCTCAGATTACTTAGTAATGCTACGCATAACTTAGTGAAGCTTTTTGTGAGGCATGGGCAAACATTCCTGTTGAAACATGCCAGAAACTGATAATGTCTATGCCACATCGGTGTCAAGCGGTAATTACTATATATACTAACAAAGGTTTTGCTACCGGGTACTGATTTTACACGTAATAAAATGGAGCTGTTAAAGATATTATAATACTGCAGATTATTGGTTTTTTAACCCTATTTTTCATTATAGTTTACTGTCCTTAATTAAATGTCCAGCTTCAGAATTATACCTTAAAATTGAATACATGTTCAACCTTTGATATTAAATACTTTTTTCTATTTATTTATTCTTTTATTTACAGCCATTTAAAGCATAATCATCGGACCAAATTATGCAAATAATAGTTACTGAGAAATCAATAGGGTTTTATATTTGTATGTACATAACCGGTTATTGTTCTTCACTATCTTGCATGTCCCTAATTAGTTGACCACGACTGTATACTTAATTTTGGCGCCCCTCGTTTTTGGCGCCCCGGGCAATGAGACAGTTTGCTCCCCTCTAGATCGGGCGCTAAGAATACATAAAATACTTTAATAATAAAATTTTCACATTCCGAGGTGACTCTACCTGGCCTACTTGGTCAAAAAAGAACTATGAAAATTAATGATCGAGTAATAGCCTAACAATCATATAAAAAAATATAAAATAGGTGCAAAGTCGAATTGAGAACCTCCTGTATTTTGGAGTCACTTAAAATGATCTAGGGGAAAACACAGGTAGGTATCGATGCTAGTTCGTAGTTGTCCTCAGTTTTGTAGAAAAAAGTACCTATGATACTGAAACTGCGTTTTTACAAAAAGTTAAACGAATGTTAAATATTTATGGTCGTTATTTTAAAACTGAATATTAAATGGTCAAGCGCTCAGGGTTCCACTGTTTTGTTTTCCATATTATCTTTATTATGTGCATCTCATTTTTCTCCAGCGTTTTGTAACACGAAGCTCAGTAACACGATAGTTTTTATTCGTGCTATGCGTTCTTGTGTGTGACTCTCAAAATCTTTAAAAATGTTTAACTTTGTGAGTAAGAAAAAGAAATTATTAGCTTCATGTAACAATTTTTTAACAAATTGTTCAGTGAAAAGAGCATCTAAAAACCAAAATCCGATGAACTTTGATGAAATAAGTGGACCGAAAAGTTATCCTTTAGTTGGTACTTTGTACAAATATTGGCCCATCATTGGTAAGCATTCATATTTTGAGCATGGGTTTTAACAAGTTAGCAGGAAGCAGGAAGTAAACAAACCTAACAGGACGTTCCATTAATGGAACTATTATAGCGAAAAAGAAGTTGCTTAGAAACGAATGATAGATGATTTACTCATAAATGTCTAATATGTTGGTACACTACCTACTTTGTCTCTCAATATGAATGTGTATTTCTTTCGTTTTTTTCGCTCAATATTAAAAACGGTAACAGGAAGATACTTAAAATTTTCACAGTAAATTTACTTGTAGATATTATATTATCTTTTAAAATAAATAATTAAATGACAATAAAGTAAATATTAAAGCGGGACTCCCATACAACAAACGTGATTTTCTATTATAGATGATAGACGGAACCCTTTTACGGACGTACGGAGCTGTTTTTTTATAAATCGTATTTACAAAAATATGTTACATGCTTACATTATATAATATGTATAGATTGATATAAGGAGCACTTGATCCTAAGTATTTTCATCTAAATATTCTTAAATCTTATACCTAATGACCTTGACCACACAACTTAAAGTGAATAGGTACCTACTTACATTTTTTAAATTTATTAAATGGTATATGACGGTGAACTTTTTCCAAATAACTTTAAAGTGATAAGGCAAGATCGGATAAATAATTCCGGCTGGGGCGGAGTTTTGCTTGGAGTGCGGGATTCTTTTAGTGTTAAAAAAGTAACTGATGATGTTCTAGTCTACACGGAGGACCCCGACTAACACATTGCTTGTCTAAGCATTCTTTAGCCAAATAATTAGGATTTATAACGATTTAAAACAAGTCTTAGACATAAATTTCACGTAGTCGGAATAAGGCCATTTCAGACAGAAGACCCAAACCATCACGGGGAAAACACAAGTATATCCATGTATTAGTATCCCCGCTTAGTACCAATAACACAAGCATACAAGAATATAATTTTCTAATTAGATCATTTTTTGTAATTTGTCCAGGCCCCACGACTATTTTTTGAATTTAAAACATGACGCATTTTAGTAATACAATAATGCAAACAGTTGGTAATTGATAGCTTAACCGACTTCAATTTCACTATAATCTCGTCTAATTGCGCCCAAAAATTAAGTATTTTCCTCGATTCCATCAAGAAGACGCAGACTTGTAGGCAATGAGACCACTTCGGAAGTACGCCATTAAAAAGAATCTTTGATATAACGTTCTCTTTTTCGATGTCAGTTATAGTGGCTAATAAATTTTGGGTTGTAGTATGAAACAAATCTAAGTTTTCCATTCTTCGAAAATCGACAATAATTTACGTTTTGGAAAAATCGCTATCATATTATGACAGCACTACAAAAAAAAACATAGGTATCATTATTTGTAAATTTGACATTCACATCTGTCAATTCAGTCTCTGAGATTAAAAAACAGGATTTATAGACATCTTGGTGGAGTTTTGGCGCCATCGAGAGAAAAGATGGTCGGAGTTTTTTCATAATTATTAAATTTCGTGTTGATATTGAGTGAAATTAGTCAATTTTGGTGGCATTTTGTACAATTTTGTTCAGTGAAAGTGCACAAATTAAATAATCATGAAGAAATTAGCGTATCAAATATTTCCTCGTTGCCGCCAAATCTCATTACATGAGCTTGTGTAAAAAGGCCACCGCTTTACCCAAGAACCTGACATGTTTTACTGACGACTTATGAAGTTATGACTGATGACTAATTATAATTGATATAAAACAAATATAAAATTTGATGCAAATTTCTACTTGACTAATGGCAAAATACAAACGAGATTGCCAAAACCTAAAGAAAGAAGAAAAAAAGAAGACATCTTGGTAGTAGGGGATTTCAATCTTAATTCCAGTTTGGCGCAACTTTCAGAAAACAACAGAACAACAACAAAAAAAAAAGTTTGCTATGTTTTTTATTTGCCCAAATCATATGACACTAGTTGCCTTACATATGAATGCCTTTAGACTTACTTTCAAATTATACGAGTTATAATTTTTCAAGTAAACTTTAAACAAATTCGGGTTTGCTATGTATGTATGGAAGTCCCGCCTCTTATTACGTAGTATTTATATACTCTTTGCTTAATTCCGCTAGTAGCAATGTTAAAAGTCAATATAAATGTTTTTTAGAATTTACAAAATTTAAACAGTTCAATACAATTAATATATATAATAAATATGTAGAAGGGTCAATTCTGTATATTGAAAATATTGAAAAAATAAATAGTGGGGGGGCAGGGGGGTGTTACTGGGTCGATACCAAACCCAAATATGTGATTAAAAAAAATTTGTCTGTCCTTCTGTCTGTCTGTATGTTCCGGCATCACATGAAAACTAATGGTTCGATTTCGATGAAACTTGGTATAATTATACCTCATTATCCTGGGCATAAAATGGAATACTTTTTATCCTGAAAAAATACGTAAAAAAATGAATCTTAATTTTTCAGTTTTAGACCGACATCCGCGCGGACGGAGTCGCGGGCGGAAGCTAGTATATAATAAACATGGCGGAATGTTAGATCTGGTACTGAGAGGTATGTCCCCTGAGTGTGTTGAGATTTGTAGTGATGTGGAGCCATTAGTGACCCGTGATGATTGCCACCCCACCTTAGAAATTAATTTACATTGGAGCCATTATACCTATTGCGCAGTTAGTAACTCCCGTAAACACTTCTTATTCAAATTTAGATTCACCAACCTTATTCTATAACTCACAGTTTAATTTTTATAAAGCAGATTTTCATAACTTATACGACTCATTGGCTAATACTAACTGCTAAGGTTTATATGGCATTGTCAACGTTAATGAAGCAAGTAGCTTATTTTATTTAAAAATTAACGATTGTTTTAAAAAAAATGTTCCAGTAAAAAAAGTGAATACATGCAAACGTTACAAATATCCTTCTTGGTATACTTCAGATTATTATCATAAACTTTACAAACGTTATAAAAAACCTTCTGACTTAGAACTTTTTAAATTTTATAGATCTTAATATGTTAAAGATGTAATAAGGGAGGCACACTGCTTTTATATTTAAAGTATAGAAAAAGAATTATCGTGTAATCCTGCTTCTTAATGGAAGTATGTTAAAGATATTCGCAACAACAGGTATCAAGATGAGGTATATAAGTATATGGGTCAGACAGTGTCTAATCAAGACGCTGTTAACGCTTTTGCTAAACATTTTAGTTCCGTTTTTTTGGAGGAGCCTCCAATCTTGAGTGTTGAAGGTGCCGAAAAATCTTCGCACTATTTATGTAATTCAAATAAGTCTGTGTCAATAGAAAGTGTCAGTGAAAAAGATCTGATATTAGCAGCAAAAAAATTTAAATCAAGTTCGTCTGCTGGAGCAGACGGTATACCGCCATACATTGTTAAAGACTATGAGTCTGTTTGTTTAATTTATCGTAAGCTACGAATATTTACCCAAACGTATGGAAGATCTCACATGTTACACCTATACCTTATAGGTTATAAGGTATACCTATATTATCTTGCCTTGGTTTTACCCCAAAATTACTTCGGTTTTTTGCAAGTTATTTGAAAGATAGATAACAATATGTTCAGCATCGGTGTTAGAAGTCGCCACTATATAATACCAGGTCTGGCGTGAGTCAGGGGTCAACGTTAGAACCTACACAATTTTTAATAATGATAAACAATTTGTCTAGTGTTCTATGTCCTGCTAAATGTCTTATGTTTGCAGATGATCTTAAATTGTATTTGGAAGTAAGTTGTACAGAGGATGCGGATAAACTACAGGCCGATATTGATAGTGTTAGTCAGTGGTGTGTTTGTTGTTTGAAGTTGGAGTTTAATGTGGAAAAATGTAAAGTTATCTCTTTTACTCGCTCTCATCAGTCGCTAACGTATGATTATAAAATACCACAGACCTCACTTACTCGTGTAACTAGTACACGAGATTCAGGAGTGACATTTGACTCCAAAATTACATTTCGAGATCATATTGTCAACATTTGCTCTAGAGCGAACAAAATGTTAGGTTATGTAATGAGAATGTCATATAATTTTAATCTACCAAGTTCTACTATCGCACTTTACAATGCATACGTACGTACAATTTTAGAATATAATTCAATTGCATGGGATCCATTTGAAAAAAAATTATCGCTACTTTTGGAACGAGTACAGCGTAAGTTTTGCCAATTTATATTTAAAAAGAAGTATAGATACTATCCTTTTTTGTACCCATCTCTTTATGTGGCTGGTATGACAGACTACTTAACGCTGGAATAGCGACGGAAATTACATTTGGTAGTCCATATTTATTTAATATTAAATGGGAAAATTGACAATCCTTGAACTCTAGAAAGGCTTGGGCTATTTGTTTCCTAGTGTTACATGCGTGGTGTTGAACCTGCAGTCGGGGCGAGTGGTCGCCGCCGACACCCTCTGCTGATAGAGATGTCGACAGCGCGCACACGTCGAGTAACGCACCTTTAGCTCGAGCCATCACACTACTCAATGGCATGCTAACTCAGATACCAGATGTTGACATATTTGTTAATAGTTTAGATTCGTTTAAATCTAGTGCAATAAAATGTTTTAGTTAAATTTTTAAGTAAGAATATTGTGTAATGTTTATAATAATTATTAAGCTTGTAACGTCTTGGGTGTATACCTGTTATGTTACTGGAATAAATGATGATAATATTAATAACAGTAATTAAATAATAAAAAATAAATAAACCATAGGCATAACCAAGTAGCCAAGATAATCCACCAGCAACATGCTCTTCAATATGGACTTGTCGTTTTTGAAGTGCCTTACTATAAGTATACACCGGAGCCAGTTCTTGAGAATAGCCATACAAAGCTCTACTGGGACCGATCTATCATCACGGACAGGACTATTGTCGCCAATAAGCCTGACATCGTGCTGGTAGACCGGTTGGAGCGCCGGGCTTTTCTTGTTGATATCACAGTTCCAAGTGACATTAACCTCGTGAAAGCTGAGAAGGAAAAAATGACAAAATACACTATATATATATATAGCTCACGAGGTTACTGACATATGGGATGTTGATTCAACAATAATTATCCTGGATTGGGTTAAGGGCCGAATTCAGAAGGCAGCAATTTTGGGGATGGCACGCATTGTGCGGAGATTCCACACTCTGTCACCCTGACCACTGAAGGTTTAGTTGTAAGACCACCGTTTTTGGTAACCTGTTTTTTTATGTTTATATTTTTAATATATTTTTCTATATAAAATGTATAAACGTAGAAAATAAGAGGCATTGAAAATAAATGACAATAATAAAATATAGAGGGTAGTTTTCAACATCTTGCGTTGACTGATAGCATCTTACTTGTTCTGAAATCCTAACGCTAGAATACTAGTGTTTGTTTACAGCCTGCCATTGTTTTGTTCTGGTTCCAAATATAAGTAGTTAAATTAGCCAATCTAAGAGGTTGAATAATACATACAAATCGCGTTATGTTTGCACTTAAATAAACCTATAAAAACAGCCAAATGCGAGTCTGACTCTCCCAAGAAGGGTTCAGTCGCAGCAAGTAACAATGTAAAAGTTCTTCATATACCTTGCGGTAAACCAATACTTACTAGATCTTGTTTAAATCAATTTTCGGTAGAAGTTGACATGGTAACGTACATGTACTTTTCTAGTTTTATCATTCTCTTATTTTAGAAGTTACATAGGGGAATCACATTTTACCAATTTAGATATGCCTTTCACAAAAACACAGACAGACAGATAGCCATGACGTATCTAATCTAATCTAGGGTTTCGTTAGTTTTTGGCCTTCGACTGCGGTACCCTAAACACGTTAGCGGTTTTAGTTTACTCCCGTTGACGTTTTCCGTTCTCCAGCCGCAACCATTTGAGCTATCGGAATACCTACCTACAGAATAACCTATTGGCCGCGGATATTATCTCTATGTCAAATTTTATCAAAATCACAATTTCGTTAAATTTAACAAACAGACTTCATATTTATTTTATAAATATTATATTATATTCTTTTTATAAATTAGTTACCTACCTACGCTAGGTTTAAAGTTTCTGTTCAATACTAAAATAAACATTTTTGTAAAACTTGAAAAAGAAATATAAAATCGGATACATCTTAATTCTAGGAGATTATGAGGCTGAATCAATGGATAAAAATTCGTGGCTAAATTGGCGTAGATATGGCGGGTTGGTGCGGGAGAACCCTGGAGTGAGACTGCTGCACGTGTACGAACCAGACCTCATTGAGTTGATATTCAGACAAAACGACCGGCACCCTGACAGAAGAAGTCACGTTGCTATGCTACACTACCGTAATGGAAAACCACAGATATATAATTCCGGAGGCCTGCTCTCAACGTAATTTTTTGATTTATTTGTGTGGTGTTGTGCTTAAATAACTAACGTCTATGTGTTAAAATAGTATAGTTAATAGTACTAGTTTTTGTGTATGTTAAACAATAATACGGATTTCTTGATAAGAAATGTACACGGCTAAACGGGGAATTGTAGGTATCATACCTAGTCCAGTGAAGTTGTAAAAGCCTTGCGGTTAGCAACATATTAGCCATTTCAAAAAATATATATAGATAACTTGGAATGTCTTCTCATGTTCTGGAAAGAGCTTCGATATCTGAGTTAAGCACAGCCATCTAAATGCGATTGAATGTTTGTGAGCAAAAAAAAATGTCTCATCAATTAAATCGATAATCATAAAACTGGAACACGACAATCAATTTAAAATCAACCTTGAAATCCACACTAATACCTACTCTTAGCTTTAAGCAGCTCCAGATTTAGACTTTGGTGGCCCATGGGCAGGTATGTGATGGAGGCCCTCAAATCGTTTGTGGTTAGCTGTTGAAAGTTTCTAATGAGATCATAATATTAAAGAAGAGAGCAACTGAGTTAGTACCTTCAAGCTAACTTCATTTAATGTTAATTCAAATAAATAAATAGTTTTTCATCTAAGCATTTGTAAAAAAGACTTAAAAGTTTATTTGTAATGCTGTGTGATGGTGGCTTATAGGTTACTGACTGACATATGTTGCCTATGCTTAAAAATGTTTGTTGCTTCATATTTGTCTGTCCTGGATTCACACTATTCAGGGGAATTGACGGCTTAGCTATAAAAGAATAATAAAGAGACACTTTTTCGTATTTATTATAACGAATTACCTTAGTAGTTTGCTGCCCGATTGCATTCGCAAATAAGACAAAAAGTTGTAAATATTAAAAGAAAGGCTCCATTGGTTTGGTCGTGTGGATTGATTGTTAGATTAAAGATCGACAAAAGGAGACCTAGGAGACATTCCAAGACTAAATAGCACAGGTATGATCCAAAGGTTGGTCTCCGAAATCAGCGTATTTGTGTGAAAAGAGTAATGAAGAAAGAGTAAGAGTAATCGTGACATTTGGTACTCGATACTTTCAGCCTAATCTGCAAAGGATTTGGCGTGAAGATATGAAAGTAGTCGCCTGCTGCGCCGGTTTACAAAACCATAATTTCACCGTTGAAACTTAAATGATAATAAGTAGCCTGTGTTTTAAACTTAAGTTCTATCACAAATTATGTTAAAACTGGGTTTATTCTAGAATCAGCTATTACTAAAATATATAAAAAGAAAAGGATTTTGATTTACGAAAGTACCTACCTCATAATAATACAAAAAATAATTAGTAAAGACGCACTAGTCTGTTTCTTTTATACTCTTTCACAGAAAGATTTGAACAATTTAACAGCGGAGAATAACTCCTTAGTCCTGCTCATTAGGAAGCCAAGTAATGGAAAAAAAATGTGAGCATCTTCTCGCCCTTATCCCTGAGGAGATAGGCAGAATTACAACCAGGCTTCCCACGATAAGCCGAAGGTACTTAGTCTCACAATGTGTAAGGTGGCAAACCTACCGACTACCGGGCAGTGTTGCTTTTATTAAAAAAATTGAAAAAACGTTTTTTGAGTTGCCCGACCCAATGGGATCGAACCGATTACATTATTAAGTTAACCCCAACACCGGACCAATAAACCACGGAGGCAATATCGTAATACTTTGAAAAAAAAAAATTATCAAAATAATATTATACATATAGGCGGGTATGTCATATATGACATATTATACCTATGTCTCTGGCTACTAAACAGGCTTGGTATTAAGATGTGTATACAGGTGTATTTGACACCGTAACGAATCAAATTTCCGTTCACAGTTTTTGTCGGAAACAAGTGGCTAAATATTTAGCAGTTTTTCAGCCCGCAATGTATAGCGAACAAAGTATATGCATTAAACCGAACGTTTCGAGCTGTAAGTGCCGACCTAATACGCTGTTCTATTACATTGCTGTTTTTAGTAAAAATGTGTTATTTATTAGATATTATATAAAAATCAAGTTGCATTAGATAGTATTAATGAAATGATAGTGAAACCAATAAAATATTTTTTTTTTGAAAAATTCATGAGATTTCCGACACAAAATTCCAACTACATATGCATATCTATCATGTACAGAATCCACGGCTGAATTTTTCGTTACTCTGTCATTTACACGGTGTACCTATAACAAAAAATATTCCAGGAATGGACCCCAGTGGTGGAAGTTACGTCGTGCTTTTCAAAAGTCATTTTCTAGTCCTCAAAGTGCTCAGAAGTATATTGACGTTGCTGATGCAGTAGTTTGTGATTTTGTGCAGTGGATTGAAGACAGACGGGTTTCATCTGATGACGATTTTCTTTTATATTTAAACCGACTGTATTTGGAAGGTAAGGAAAAATTTTATTTTCGATCTTTAGATTTTCAATTGTACAGGGTTATAGTAGACCTTTACAGTTCACATTATCACTGCATGTATGATATTTAAAATGAAAATTCCTAAACAGCTAATAGCTTAATAGTTTAACAATGTTTATGAATTAATCTGCTATTGTTTGTCACTAAAATTAAGTTTAGCGATGTACCTAAAGACTTTTTTTTGTTTTGAGGAATATGAAGTTACGATCTGCGGTAATGGAATTCGTGTAAGTTTGTCTGTCTCGTAAAAATGCTGCTTCAATTTTGATTGATTTTCACTTAATACCTAAGGGATAAATGTTTCGTTTAAAATCTAAGCTCTTGCTTCTTACGAGCTGTACGTTAGGAAGGCAGTTGGCCTATTGTATACCGGACTAATACCCAGAAACTATTAGTTGGATTGGATCTTGAAATATTTATTATAGGTACTTAATAGTTTTAGCCAATTTTATACTTGTTTTCCCCCTGCTTAAAGATTATTAGTTTCCCACTATTTTTAAACTTTTATTTATGTTACTGTTTTAAAGTGAAATTTTTATTACATCGTCTCAATTTTTTTGGTCTGTGTGTCGCATGTCGCGTGACGGTGACGTCAGAGCAGCCGAGGCCAATATAGCGGCGTTTATAGTTTACAGTTACAGATCAAGTTTCACTTTTACCGTGATTTCATACAACCACACATTCCTTTTTTATTGTAAAATTATATAAAAATCCTATCAACCGTAATTACTTGAATAAGTAACATACAACCAAATAATTAAATATAAAAAAATCTTTACAAACTTTTACTGGTATGTTGCAGTGATTGGCGTCATCGCATTTGGTGAAAAATTTCAAAGTTTTTCGTTGAATGAACAAGAACCTAATTCTAGAAGTAGCAAAATAATTCGGGCAGCTTTTGAATCCAACTCTGGCATTTTTAAGTTGGATAAAGGACTGTTTTGGAGATTATTTACGACACCTTTGTATAGGAAGCTTGTCAAATCGCAAGAGTATTTAGAAAAGTAAGTAAGTCTCGTCAAGAGAAAAAATGGTAGTAGGTTTTTCGTCATTATTGAATTTTGTATATTACCTACCTTAATACCTTTTCACAAATAATTTCGTCGTTATTTTGAACCCTCCTTTGAACTCTGAACTTTGAATTGGATTATACCCGATAAACAACATTTTCAAAATTTGATATATCGAGGAGGGACGTCTCAAAGCTCAAAGCAATGCTCGCTAGATCGCTCGTCAGAACGCTTCATAGAATGCTCGCTCAAATGTTCTCGTTATTTTTCTGTGATGTAACATTCGCACAAATGCTCAAGTCTATCAGCACCTTGAGTGGAACACAAAGGACATAATTAAGCGTAGTTAAACTGAAAAACCGACTCTAACTATTTCATCGGGTACAACGTACCGATTTGACAATTGTTTTTTCGAAAGATAGCAAATAGTTTCGAAATGTGATAATATGAAAACTTGAAACTTATTTTAAAATTTCAGGGTATCTTTGGACATCTTGCTGAAGAAAGCTAGCTTTTTTGAAGATGGGCAGGATAGTGGCGGCAATGATCTTATAACTTCGTTTTTACAATTATCTGATATTGACTTAAAGGATATTACCGGAATGATGGTCGATATTTTGATGGCTTCTGTAGATACTGTAAGTGGGTATAATTCAATTTCAATTTGTTTTCAATTTAATTTATTAGCTAAAAACACAACATTTTTAATAGACTACAGCAACTTATATTTACAAATAAATTATAATGAAATACATGCTGTTCATTAATATGATATTAAATAACTATCAACGAGAAAAATGTCATTATAATTATTAATTGGAGATTATTAGTATTAGCTCATCTTCTTTTTTCTATTGATATAATTTACCAGAGCTTCCCAAACTAGGCGTTGCCTGAATCTTGGGCAACCGTTTTTTATGTTTAATTGTAGTTACGCTAACTACTTTTTGGTATTACAAAAGGGTAGTAAATAAGAATATCAGCATTAATTACTGTACTAAAATATTACTAACCGTAGCTTACGGCCTGTTACTTCTACCTAAATACGGACATTTTCATCAACACATTTTTTTGAAAAAGCTTTGAAAAACGGTTCAAAGCCTAATTTCAAAAGAATGGTGAAATTTTACGAAACTAGGGATTAGAATGAGGATAAGGATGAAAAATTGCTTTTTTTGTCATTGACTTTTGTATATAAGCAATAGCTGGCCAATTTTTTATAAAAAGTTCTTAGTAATCTTTTCCCAATAATCTTGGACACGTGTATTCACAGGGGTATTTAGTGACACGCATTGTTCCTGCTTTTCTCATTTTATTGCATTCGTCAGCGAGAGAAGAATGGGTACAGGCCTAAACTCTAACAACTGAGGTACCGAGGTTTCAAAGCCTGTGGTGAATATTTTAGTTTCTTATTGATTACATCAGTCTTATAGCTACTCAGTTCTGCCTATCAAATTGCAGACGCAACTCACTTTTTACAACGTTTATACATACATATCTTCACGCAAAGGCCCTTACAGTACCCTGTATGTATGTGTGCAGAGAGTATCGAGTGCCAAACCTCACGGTCCTAAAAAACCTGCCTTGCTTTCTCCACATTCATTATCCTTTTCACACGAACACGCTGGTTTCGGAGACTCTTGACACCACCATTGAATAACACTTGAGCGATTTGATCGTGGAATGTCAATCTAAGTCTCTTCGGGTACCTACATCCATCCACATTCACATTCTATATCTGCTTTGTTTCCTTTCTAAATCCGCGGTGTACCTTCCATCTCTGCTAAAAGCACAACCAAGATGTACAATTTCACTTGTTCTTGCACTACATCATCAACTAAAACTCCTACATCCGTTCTGGCTTCGTCTCTTTAAAACACCATAACTATGGTTATCGTCGCATTCAAGTATAAGCTCCCCTCTTTACAATCACCTTCCATAACTGTGACCAGTGTCTGCAGCTCAGATTGTGTTGAGCCCAAAAGTACAGCATCATCTGCATTAAGCAGGCAGTTTACTACTCGATCATCCATACGCTTTCCCACATTCATAGACCTTAACCTTTGAAGACATTTGTCCAAATTTAAACAACGTCAAATTACAACGTTCATAACTTTAATAATAAGGTAGGTACCTTCTAAAAGAAGTGGGTTTTATTTCCAGACTTCTTATTCAACCAGTTTTATCTTATATCATTTGGCGAAAGGAGAAGATTGTCAACGTAAATGCTACGAAGAAGCAGTTTCACTTTTGCCGAATAAAGATTCAAAAATTACTGCTGATGTTCTCTCAAATGCTGTTTTTATTAAAAGCTGTATCAAAGAAAGTCTCAGACTAAACCCTGTTTCTATAGGAGTTGGAAGAGTACTTCAAAAAGATTTGGTTTTGAAGGGTTACTTGATTCCAAAAGGGGTAAGTAGTTTTATTTAAACACCTCGCCTCTGTGATCTAGCGGTTCTGCATCAGGTCCCGGGTTCGAATTACGGGTCGGGCAACAAAACGAAAATTGGGTTTTTCCAAATTTTCTTTTCGGCTAGTCATGGGTGCCCTGGATGTGCCTTTGCCTACCTCTTCGGGGATATGGGCGTGAAGATACTTTTTTTTCTTTTAAACATTTCTCTTTTCTGTTACCAAATAATTCGGTCCGGTTAGTAGAATATTTTGTATCTAAGTATGTAAGGTACTTAGGCGTGTATCTTCGTGTCCGTATCTCCGAATAGGATGTATAACTAGGCACCTACGATTTGTCGAAGATACTACTTAGTCTCACAATGTAATAGGTAATAAAGCTATTGCCAACAAGCCACTTTGTCAATCTCGGGAAATGTTGTTTTTTTTAGAAAATTGAAAAAATAACAATTGTGAGTTCCTGGACCCGGACATAGAACTTAAGACCTCATGTAGTCAACGCCGACACTGGACTATGAGACCACAGAGACCATTAAAATAATGTAAAGTATTTTTAAGGGATGAGATAACGAATAAGCAGACGATTTTTTTAGCGAAGATGAGGATATGTGATTACAGTATTAGTAAATTTGGTGTCTCTAGGCGGCGTAAATTTCGTTCCATCAGGAAATCCGTCTACTTGTTTGCCTTCCTATAACTTAAAAAAAATCAGTGATTGTTAAGAACATCTTTCTCCAACTCTCCCGTTTCTTCGAACCAGTAGTAGAGTCGTTTTATGAATTAATTTTGGTGATCCATATTTACACATATATAGGGCTACTTTTCAAAAACCGGCCAAATTTTAACTTAACGGAGTTAAAGCTAAATGATAGTGCATTTCAAACATTAATTTCCAATTGCAGTATTTACTTTTATGAACACTCATTTAAAATAGTCCGCGTTAATACTTAATTTTTTGGCTCGCTATATCGTACCTAGTTGCTAGTACGAGTCATGACGTCACCAATTTGCGCATGCGATTGCGGTGTTTATGTTATAACCATCCATTTTGTATTTTGCGTCGGATAAAATTTACAATTTGCATTTTTTATTATTTCGTCAATGGAAAGTGGTATCGATTCCCAACCCTCTCCCAAAATTTGGCTGGTCCTTTACTTGTTACCCTGTATATCTACTTAAAAAAATTACAATGATAAAATAAGTTTTTTCTTAATTTTGATATTTAAATATTTTTGTGTTTAAAAAACTTTGTGATTAATAAGTCTTCAGTAAAAATTACCCATTTCAATACATTTTTTTACTTGTCTTTAGTAGTAGTGAAGATACTAAATGTTTTTGTGTTTAAAAAACTTTGTGATTAATAAGTCTTCAGTAAAAATTACCCATTTCAATACATTTTTTTACTTGTCAGACTCCTTTGCAATAAGTAGTTGCGTTTTGGGTACAGCTTCGCGTCATATTTGAATTTTTATTTTATTTTTATCTTGCAGACTGTGATTGTAATACAAAATATGGTTGCGTCTCGGCTACCCCAATACTTGCGTGACCCATTACATTTTAAGCCAGAGCGCTGGATTCGCGGGTCGGCACAATACGAGAACATTCATCCCTTTCTCAGCCTTCCCTTTGGGTTTGGTCCTCGGTCCTGTATCGCGAGACGTTTGGCTGAACAGAACATGTGTATAACTATTATGCGGGTAAATATTTATTTTGGAATTTTGTTTTATATATTGATACGTGATGCCAAAACTTTGGACCCCTTTTAACGAAAATAAAATTGCGCGGACGCACGCAGGAGTATTAAATTGGGCACACTTACAGTTTATGTGTAGTAGAAGTGCAGAACGCTAATATTTTACAATAATAATGCTTATAAAGTACATAAAATCAATAAATAAAACATTGCCCACACTACGCCTACGCCTATGCTCGCCTTTTACGAGCTGCCTGGCATAGAAGGCAGATGGTATATTCTGCAACGGAGCCGGACCAACACGGGGAAAACGGGGACTCACACAAACAAATATATTGATGATAACGATAATAGATCACAGATGGCGCACTAAAAAGTTTGGAAACAAAGTAGTTGGTCTTGAGAAATGAAGATGGCGTTCTTATCAAATCTAAGAAAATACCATACCATATATCTAAGAAAATCTTCCTTTCTTTATATAAAAAAAAAAACAGTCAAAATATATCCTCGATTCGTGTGGCCATCGCATAACGCCTAAACGGATGAAACAGTTTTGTGAAATTATTACTTTGTTGTGTAATTTATTGACCAGAAAAGGTTCTCATGAAGAAAAAACTGGAAAATGCAGCGAAAATAGAAAATTAATGCTTTAATTCCTACAAACTGTAAGTAGCTGTTAATTCCAAGCGTTACGAAGTTCGCCTGGTCGGCTAGTATAAAATAAAATTACTGAGCTGTTTTTCTTTTATCACATATTTCAGAAAAAATAATAAGGACATAGTACTGTGTATTTGTAAATAAACATCATCATTTGTTTCAAACAAATGCTGAAGTATTAAGAATTACACACTTCAGAAATAGTAAGAAACTACATGTGCCTAATCAAAAACTTAATATTTATAAAAATAATGTATATTGCATGTCCATTCGTATTTATAACCAAATTCCTGATAGTCTGAAATCACTTCCAGTAAAAAGATTTCGAAAGAAGGTATTTGATTTGCTATTAGAGAAGATTTTCTTGCTGCAAAGCGTAAATAAATAAAATATATATATTTATTTTTAATAAATTTAAACCTAACTTAAGTAATAAATCGTGGTTGCCGGGGAGTTTGTTTCGCCGTTTCTTCTCCCGACGGGCTAGGTTTGGAAACGGTGGTAGTGTACGGTAGATAGGACTAAAAATTAATCCACCTTTAAAATAATTTATAACAAATTATGAAACTTATGTTCATAAATAAATAAAATGTAAATAAGGGCTGTGATTTAATTGTACATTTTTATAGAAATATGTAACTTCTTAAAATTAACTAAATATTTGCACACCACAGTGTGGTAGAATATGTTGTATTCTTAAATATCTTTATAACAACTTTTTAAC
>NJDC01000402.1:37921-48547 GCA_002245475.1 Calephelis virginiensis
ATTGGAAAAATCCAATTTTCTTTTTGTTGGCCGACCCGGGATTCGAACCCGGGACCTCATGCAGTCAAGTCCAACACCCGGACCGCTAGACCACAGAGGCGATAAATGTATTAAACTACCAGAACCAGACATACCTAAAATTACTCATCTAAATTTTCTTCACTTTATTGCCTGCCGCCGTCAGGAGTGGGACCCTGCACCTTGCAAATAGTTGATGACGTGTAATCTAAGTCCTCGACCACAGAAGTGGTCAAGTTTAGATTCGGTTAATATTATCAGATCTAGCAAGTTTTTTTAGCGCCTAGCAGAATAAAAAAGCAATGTCGCGTTTACAGTAAATAAATCATTTTAAAACTAGGTTTAACTAGGGTCTACCCTGGCTTACGAAGTATTTGCAATTTACAATATGCGTATTTCCATCTGTTACTACAATTTGTTGTTAGTAAACGAATGATTGTTGCACTACCATTTACCTTAAAAGGGGATCAAAAAGATTTTTGATGGAAGTAAAATATTATTTTTCTACGCATTGGTCCGGGTCCTCTGTGTAGAATAGACCACTTGCCGTCCAAAAGATATACACTGTTGATATACGGGAAAGGAATCCACCAATTAAATTATTCCTGATGTCAAAATGACAATATCATGATTCTGTCGGGTGGCCGGTAGACTAGCACGTAGCCCTACAACCTGGCTACTAAATAGCGGCACACCTATTACATTTATGTGGGTCTTTTTTTTGGAATGACTAATATGTTGCCAACCTCGCGGTTTTTACAACTTCACCGGGCTTAAATCTATGTGGGCCATGGTTGGCTCTAACTATCATATAAGCCGAGTGCTTGTTCATTGCTATAAAATGTTTTTGACACACATGCACATTAAGACAAAAAATATCATAACTTACCATTGCTTTTGATTTGATGTTTTTAGAAAAAATGCTCGTATATAGGTTTGCGTTACTAATTTATAGAGCCGCAGGGCTGATTATTTTTGAAATAAACCTACGTCAGTAAACAGGTTAATAATTAGAACCGCATTTTGAGTTGTTTCACGACGTTTCGACGAGTTTCACAATAGGAAAAATTATTTTATAATTATCTATTATGCAAAACTATTATATATAAACTATTAGGTATAACGTATAATATCAATTATACCTACAAGATATTTGAAGAAGTAACATTTAAATATTTCAACATGAAAATGGTAAATTTGTTCTTTATATATTTAACAGTCTTGTTAGATTTGCTTTAAATAGTTTTTATGGTATTGAACCGATTTCCGAACTTGAAGTAAAATATTCTACGACTGCGGGCACCAAAAAGTGTTCTGTGTTTTTTTTATGAGATCATTACGCCATAATGACTTATTTCGGTGCGGAGGGGTAGGTTAGCCGTATGCTCCAAGGAAGTTTTAAGTGTGTCGCCTGGCGGTGAAAGCCCATATAAGGCTCAGTATTTATCATTATTATTTTACTTTTTTGACCGCCTCGTTGGTCGAGTGGATAGCGTACACGCCTAACTAAACCGATCTACCACGAGGCTCGGGTTCAATTCTCGACGGGGGCAGGCATTTGTGTGACAAGCATTTAGATGTCTGCATTTTCGGGTATGAGTGTTTATTAAATTTATATATTATATTCTGGTATATATTTAAGTATTTCTGTGTTTCAGAATCGTTGACTAACACCTATAACACAAATATATAATTTGCTTACTTGGGGTTAGATTCAGTTTGTGTAGCTTGTCCTGGGATATTTACTTTTTAATAAATTTACTAAGGAAAAGGTAGGATATAAAATGCTTTAGGCCTAGAATCCGAGGCATTTTCGCGACTAAGTCATTCAATGAAGTACTTTGCTTAAATCAACACTGGGCTAATTGAATATTATTTAAAATTGCCACACCATAGAATGTTCTTTCTATTCTATTCCCAGGTTGGACAACAAAAAGAAAATGTGTTTTTTCCAATTTGGTAATAAAAAAATGACAACTGATAAATTAGTTTAAAATAATTTAATAAACCCTGAAGATGCTGTAAAAGCGAAACTAGTTCGCTAATATTGTTATTTTATGTTTTTTTTTAAATGTGTATTTTAAATAAAACAGTGCAAGTGTTTTTCATATATAATAAATAAACAGGTTAAGACATAGTGAACTGTATCATCGAAGACTGAGAACCGCTAGGTATTTTTATATTGGGTACTCGGTACCCTACCTACGATAAGCCGAATGTACTTTTTAGTCCTACAATGTGATAGGTATCGAATCTATTGCTAACTGACCACTTGTCTAATCGTGGGCAACATTATTTTTTTATAAGAAAATAAAAAAAAAAACTCATTGAGTTGTCCAACCCGGTAATTGAACATCATGTAGTCAAAGCCAACACCGGACTACTCATTTTTAACGGACAACGATCAAATACAGCGGTGTCAAGTCTCCGTAAGCGGCGTGTTTTCTTTTTTTTTATGATATTGGAAGGCAAACAAGCAGATGGATTTCCTGATGGTAAGAAATTCACGCCGCTTAGAGACACCAAAGGTGGTAATGGTGCGTTGCCAACCTGAGGCCGGGATGTTAGGCCTCGAGCTAAAGCAAGTTTACCGGCTACCTTACCCTCCGAACCGGAACACGTCATGACGTTATGGCGGCAGGAATAGGTAACGCGATGATACCAATCCGGGCGAGTCGCTGCTAAATTCTACCACCTAGTCAGATGTAACGCTGTTAGTGACGGTGAGCCTATGCTCGCCTTTTACGAGCTGCCTGGCAAAGAAGGCAGATGGTCTATTCTACAAAGGAGTCCGGACCAACACGGGGAAAGATAACACTGATTCTTATGCATGTACAGGAAGCTTGGCACTTCTGCAATGATCGTGACACTTAGCAATCAATATGTATGTAAAAAATGCTTCCTGTGATACAAAAAGCTTTCGCAGTCATTGATTTAAAGTTTAATGCCTTTTTCAGATAACAGTTTTTCTCACTGCGCTAGCTGTTGCAGTTGCAGCGCCAAGACGGACGTCAAGTTCTAAGCTTGCAGCCATTCGTGCCTTACCAGCTCTTGAGCACGAGGTGGCACATGACGGAATAGGACAGTACGCGTTCCGCTTCGTCACAGCCGAGGGAATCATTATAGAAGAACACGGTCATCTAGTGCCCGTTCAGAACGGCAACGAAAGAGATCTCGTGGTCGAAGGCATAGTATCATATGTAGGAGACGACGGCAAAAAATATGTTACTAAATACAAAGCAGGTCCTGATGGTAATAGAGTTGAAGGCGACCATCTTCCCATTGCACCGCAGCCTGAGCAACAATGAATAAAAATATTTAGTAGGCTAAGTTGGACATAACCAACATGGTGATGAAAACATACGGGCCCGTTCGTCTGAAACGTTTTAAGTAACTGTTTCACTTGTTATTACCTAATACTGTATACACATTTGCTTTATTAATAAACATGGTAGAAAATACGCCAAGGTTCAACCTCGTATTATTTTTTACAATGTGATGCAGACTATAGTATCAACATAATTTTACTCCTACGTTAGTCCATGTTTATTAATAAGAAGGTTGCTGTATTTGGCACTTCGTGAAATTCCATTATTACCTGTTTTTTGTAAATGCCTGATAGATGTGATATACTTGAGCACTCCATCTATTCATATTTTCCATCCATCTATTCATTTTTGAATACTTAGGTACCTACTACCCTAAATGTGTTCATCCTTGTATGAAAATTACTTTTGATAGTAGCTATTAAACATAATTAAAAAAAACTTCAAATATTGAAATGGTCTGGTTATTGTACTCGTATTTATCTCAGAACCTTTTAACTTTTAAGAGATACTCGTATCTAACATTACGAATGCGGATACCTATTTCATTACTTACTAGCTGTAGCCCGCGGCGTTGACCGCGTGGTCTCACGGGAACATTATTTCCTGATAAAAAACTATCCTATGTGTTAATCCAAGTTACCCTCTATGCGTGTACTAAATATCACGAAAATAGGTTCAGCAGTTTTTTCGTGAAGGAGTAACAAATAAACAAACAAACTTTCGCGTTTATAATATATAATAGGATTTCAGGTAATAAGACATCGAACAAGCTAACGCATCTCTTGTAGGGTTACTCTTAAAACTCGACTTATGCAATATTTGAAATTGGATTCGGATATGTCATTTTAGGTACCTACTTTTGAACATAAATACTAGAATTATCTTGAAACCAAATGTTCATAAGTTTTTTTTAAATATTTTATTAATGTAATCACGATATCGTAAGTATCCCGTATAAATAAATAAAAAATGTCAAATGATTTAAGTTTAAAATCATCACTACATAATACAAAGTCGCTTCTTCTGTCCCTATGTCCCTTTGTCTCTTCTTTCTTTCTAATCTGTTTAATCTTTAAAACTACGCAACGGATTTTGATGCGTTTTTTTAATAGATAAAGAGATTGAAGAGGAAGGTTTATATTATGGCTGAGCACTCTGCTCGCCCACTAGCCCGGTGACGTTGTAAAAGTCTATAGACGTATACAACATTAGTCATTTCGAAAAAAAAAATGTTTAAATGTATATTTCATGACCGTGCGAAGCGGGGCGGGCCACTAGTATGTTTATAAACCGCTATAACTCTGTTCAAGAGTACCTAAAATGACAAAACCGAGTCCAATTTCCAATTGGCATGAAATCGAGATTCAAGAGTAGTCTTAAAGATGTTAAGAGATAGCCGTGGCGTCAGACACCATAGATATTGAAGGTGAGTCGCTATCTATTTGCTGAGGTGTTAAGAGTATACGGGCTACCCAACCTTCCAGATCGGAACATGACACTGTCATTATGGCGAGGGAAATAGTTAAGGTGGTGAATCCCTACCCTCACAAGTTGTAGCACATTCAACCACCATTCATTGTTGGTATAGAAATGACGACAGAAAAGCAGATGGTCTACTCTACAAAGAAGATTCGTACTGACACGGAGAAAATTAATTGGATTGGAAAAAAATAAAGTAACGGAGGATCTTGTATGCACACAAATACAATTGCGTATTTTACATTGTATGTATTGTATATGTATACGACATACGTACTATATGAAATATGCGTGTGACTGTCAAATACTACTTTTGTGTTTATGTAAAACTTTTGCTTTAAATCGTGTAAAAATACCGATATATTTTAATAAGTGTAATCTTCAATAACATTTTTTATTGTTAAAAACCAAGTAAGATTTCTTGATATCAAGTAATCCATGCTTTGGATAGAGACAAATGATGGCAATGGCGCGTTGCTAACTTACCTTGCACCTCTTACACCTCTGGTGCAGCTTTTTCATATTTAATGTAACTATATAATGTATAAGTGGGACTTAGTGTCTTCGGCTAGTCGTGGGTGCCTTGGTTGTACCTCTGCCTACCTCTTCGGGGATATGGGCGTGAAGATACTTTATACTTTAATGTAACTATACATGAAATACTTGTATTTGCACTTTCAAAAATTAACTGAAGGTTGAATCATTATGTTTTATGTGGTGTAACCTGTCATGACATATAGACTGCAATAACTAATACAAAAGTGACGACCATTAGTGTATCGTAAATTTTGCTTTATAGCCTTGATTGTGTATTATTTATTTATTTGACTATAAAAAACTATACATTCGTTTAATAAAAAAAGTATCATCACGCACGTATCTTCAAAGGAATTACCAGAGATACAACCAGTAGGATTACTCTTGAAGCTCTATTCATGCTAGATTCTATACTTCTTATCGTCGGTGCTTGGTGGAATTCAATATTGAGTTAATAGTTGAATTTATAGGGCTATTGAGTTGTTATATAGCCCCGATGATGCTTGTATAGCGAAACTGGTTGGCTAAACCATAAAAATAAAAAATAATAAAATATATTGTGGAAAGTACAAGTGTTTCTAAATAAATTGCATCTCGATTCATGCAATTTCGGAAATTGGTATCGAGTTTGTTATTGTAGGTACTCTTGAACACAATACTGGAGGATTATAAAACATTTAGTTAACAGTAAACAATAAATTATTTTATCGGATTAGTTGAATTTATTTATTTGTAACTAAATGTTAATGATCTCAGTTCAAAAGTATCTAAAATAACAAAATATACAATCCCAATTATTTCCAATTCGCATGATATCGAGGTTTAAGAGTAACCCTACAGGACAACCCGATTAGGTGAAGATACTAGTCCCATGATGTGTTAGGTGGCAAGCCTATCGCAAAACGGGCATTTGACGTGTAGTCTCAAGTTTGCCTGATATTGGCCGGGGATCAAACCCGAGACTTCGTGAAGTCAAGCCCAATAAGACCGCTAGACTACAAAGGCGACAATTCGTTTAACAAGAAGTACATTCAATATCTTTAAATATAGGTTTGAATTACTATTGTCTCAGTTTAGTTTCATATAATTACCTATACATATACTTACCATTAAATGGATATTCAGGTTTACAATTTCTGCTGGGAGGGCATCTAAGTGTGATCTTGATTCAGAATTTTAACAGTATAATTAGTATAATTTCTACGTTTTCAGTCCACATTCAAGAGTATGTAAGAGGTTAGCAAACACGTACACTCTTCTGGTGGTAAGAAGTAACCGTTCGCCTATGGGCACCGTAGATGTTACAGGAGCTGTAACATTACTGTCCTGTGGCCGTGATGGTAGGCCTATTGTACAAGTCTCCCAGTAGGATAGGGTTTATCCTTCGGACCGAAACACAACAGAATGATTGTAGTGGCAGGAACAGAAAAGGCAGTGGATCTCTACTTGGACAAGTGGCTGCATGGCACTTTATCACCAGTGAGCTAGTTGATAATCTATTTTAGCGATGGGCCGAGTCGACTTTTTGGTGACTCGAGTAACTCGAGTTGACTTGCTGCAACTCGAGTTGACGTCGCGTCGCCTCGTCGTCCGTTCGAGTCAGTAAAGATGACTCGGTTCATCGATCAGCGGTTTGCTAGTTTGCTACGTTTACGGTTCGCCGGGTTGGGTCCGGCGGGCTGCGTAGCGTTGACTCTATGGTAGAAAATAAAATTGTGTTTTTTTTTAAATAGACGTTTTTTTTATTAAAAGTGCTTACAAACGAAATTATTGTTATTATTATAAACACCATGAAACTAACTACATAAATAGTGCCAAATAATGATTATATTTTTACCTACTTAAATAATAAGAAAATAAATATAGTAGCACTTTATTCCTTAAAAAAATAAGCACTGCAGTCCACACTTATAGAAATATTGGCAATTATAATAGAATGGCACTTAGAGATAGGTACATATATTTGCCATTACATAATAGCTCTTATTTCTAAGTAAATAGCAGTCTAACAACGACGAAGTAACAACAACGATAACTATCTCTTTCACTCGCGGCTCGGAAGTGCGTTCGCGACGGGCTGACTCGGGCTAGCTCGGAGTCATTCGGGCCTCCCAACTCGCGGGCTCGGCAGCTAGCCGCGAGCCGCCAACTTACCGCTAGGCCACGGGAACCGGCGGTGCGACCGACGAGGTGTCTGGTGAGGCAGCAATTCGCACGGCGCCGTTTGCAGGCCACGGGCAGTCGCGTTCACTGACGCGACCAGTAATGTTCCATAGTGAATTGTTTTTTTTATGGTATTGGAAGGCAAACAAGCAGACGGATTTCCTGAAGGTAATAAATTAACGCCGCCTAGAGACACCAAACGTGGTAAAGGTGCGTTGCCAATCTGAGGCCCTGATGAGGCCTAGAACAAAAGTAAGTTCTACCACCTAGTCAGATGTCACGGTGTTAGTGACAGTAAACCTATGCTCGCCCTTTTCGAGCTGCCTGGCAGGAAGGATTCTATCTAGGTATTCTTCAAAGGAGCCCGAACCGACACAGAGTTTAAAGTCTTTATCGAAATTATCTCGACATTGCTTACAAGGTAATAATAGTTTTTTAGTTCAAGACCTAATATTTAGCAGATTGTGGAGTACATGGTTAGAATAAGAATCGGGGTATTGATGGAGAATTCTACAAGTAGTACGAGGAATACAGAAATCAGAATAAATCCAGAAAAACTTTTTAAATTTACGAGAATGACTATTGAAAAATTCGATTACATTCTAACTATATATTCTACCTGAATTGAAGAATAAAGTCTATGCAAATAGAATTTCAAATGTAAAAATTGTTTTTGACATTAGGTGTTTACAGCATTTCAGCAATAAAAATCTCCGTATTCATTATTCGCGGCGAAAACAATTAAACTCATTTCACCGCCCGCCGCGGGCTCGAGTCAACTCGGTTTGCATATATTTCAACTCGGGCTGACTCGTTTACCGTCTAACTCGAGTTACTCGAGTTAGACGAGTCGGTAGGTAACTCGAGTCGCCCATCGCTAATCTATTTAACCTATTGGTCTTCTTTAAACTGACCTATAACTATAGTAAAAAGTGTTCGTCTCTTACAAGCTGCATAGCAGAGAGGCTATTCTATTCTATTCGGACGACCCGGACCATGAGGAATGAATAGTTGTTCATAAATGGGTCAGTGTACCTATATTTTGGTGCTAAAACGTGGATTGTGTATCGTCGTCACCTTCGCATGTTAGATCATTTCCATCATAAATGATTAAGAAGGATTATTAAGATCTAATGGTTTGACTGGGTTTGACCGAGTGCGGAATACTGACGTATTTCACAGAAAGCTAATGTCGATGGCATAGAGGTGTAACTACATGGTGTTAGTTATGGTGGTCTGGTCACGTGTCGTTAATGGCAGAACAGTAAGTGGCAAAGCGACATTGCTGCGGAAGTAGCTGGTCGGCTAACGGTCATTAGTGAATGCCAAAGGCTTTCTTGGTTCTTGTGAACAACAAAGATGCTTTGAATGCCATGGCTGAAATTGACCGAGAGTTCATTATATAAAACAGTGTTTTGCGATATAAAGTAAAATACATATTTCCTTATTCTTAGAAGATACTTTTGTCGATGACTAAATACATTATAACTTTTATAAACATTAACTATCTTGTACGGAAAAATTTGATAAAATAATACCAATTAATAAACCAAAATATGCCCATCTGCATCTATATCTGTTTTAAATTGCTTTTTAATGAGGTTATCAATTTAGTTATCTAACTAATCAATATGTATATAAGAAGTTGTATTTTACCAGCAACATTATTTTGATTGTCTAATCTTGGAGAAGAAGGCTAAGGGTGAGTGGGGAAGACTTATTTTTACATAAACATTTTCCATCAGTAAGAAAATATTTTCCAAATATGTATCAAAATCTAAACACCACGCGATTATTGTAGGCCAATGTTTGTGCGTATACCACAAAAAAAAAAAACAAAAAAATATGCAATAAAAATAGCAGCATTAAAACACAATAAAAGTTCAAGTAGGCTCAGTTCAAGTGTCGAAATAATTTGTTAATTTAGAAATTGTCCTAATTGCAATTAATTTCAACAAATTCGGTTTCACGGCCACCAGTGTGACGTCGTGCAGTAGCTATAAGATACAAAAGTTATAGCTTCAACCAACAACAGTTTTCTATCTGTCACGAAATATTTTAAATAATTTAATTATTGTAAGATTTACTTTATAGCTGCATAGAATAGGTTGTTGCAGAGTTTTCGTTTTGGTTGATCTGTTGTATGTATTATCTTTAACCGCGTTATGAAAGATAGTAGAGTAGAGGGAGATGATTTCTTTTGGTCGCAGAACTATTGTGCATACTTGGTGTTTCTTCACTAGCATTAATACCGCTTAAAACCAAGGTCCACCTTCCTAACCCTCCTACGTGTGGTACAACCTTAAAAGACTGAAATAGCTAAAATAATACATAATAAAAAAAAAATAATCGCTTAAGTTGCTTTGTAATTACAGTATGAAGTGGTTATGGTATATAGAGTATAATATACAGAGAGTATAATAAGAAAGCATATTCGTGGTCGGCGTGTATTTCTTACCACCATGAAAATTCTAACTGTACTATTAGAAAATTGCACTTTTTTATATTACAATTTTATATATATATAAATCTCGTGTCACAATGTTTGTCCTCAATGGACTCCTAAACCACTTAACCGATTTTAATCAAATTTACACACCGTGTGCAGTTTGGTCTAACTTGAAAGATAGGATAGCTTACATCTAAATTTTTCGCGAGTGAAGCCGCGGGTAACAGCTAGTTTTATTATATTTTTGTGTTACGGTTTGGTTATAACCAATGTACCGTATTTGGTCTACATAGTACATGATATAATATGTAACTCATGTAAACTATTTTAAAGTTTCATTTTAAAATAAATTATTTATTTTAATTTCAGATGTTTGCTTTTGCGTTTCTGTTTTTTATTATTTCCGCGAACGCAGTTCCTCTGGAATCTGAAAATTCAAATACGGTGGGCGCAAGAGATAAATTGCCGTTAGAAAATGACATCAATTATTTTATAAATTCTGCAATACCTGAACGTAATGAGGAAAATCAGAAGGATGAATTAGAAGCACCTAAAGGCGAGGAACCGTCAAGTAACTACGAATTTAATGGTGAACAACACGCAGAACCGAACTCAAATTTTCCTGATAAGGATCAAGAAGGTCAAAGCAAC
>NJDC01000402.1:57956-68144 GCA_002245475.1 Calephelis virginiensis
ATACTCGTATTACTCCGTTATACAAATTCCATACATACTCATATTACTCCGTTATATAAATACCGAACACATTTTTACATTCCGAAACCAATGCCACGGTCAGCAATTAGTCTTTAAATAAATGTAATTTCTCACGAAAATTTATATATCCAGATCCCTACAATTAAGTTGTAAACATAACAAAATCGCTATGATCTATTTCAAGGCTCACAGTTTTGATTGTCGTTTTAATTCTATTACAGTCATATCTGATGAGCGTGGGACAATGTTGATAATGATTGTTTATACGTGTTCAACTATGCCAAGGCTTTTTGTAGTTTTGTATGCGGCACTTGACGGAAACATTGACGGAAATATTTCTGACATAACGTTAAGTTCTGCTTAGGAGCGCTCTAGATACGAGAGTAAGATCAATCATTTAAACGTAATTCAGTTCATGTTTTATAGGTTAGAGTTAACACTAAGTTAATTAAAAAGATTTCGATCGATGGTTAGAAATGTTTTTATCCTGTGATCCTTTTATCTAGTTTTATAAGGTAAAGAAACGGACAAATTTTCTAATGTTAGTCGCATATAGATTTTAATTGTGTTGAAACCGTTTCGGCTGTTCCACACACAGTACTGGGTTTCAGCACGTTACACGTATATGAAACACGAAAAGGATAGTGTTTGTGAAAAATTGTAGTACATTTATGAATGAATGAATAAATACAGTTTATTATGCACCAAAACATAAAAATAATACACACTCTTTCACTTATAATATTTACCTTAGGTACACAAAGGCGGTCTTATCGCTTCAGAGCGATCTCTGCCATACCGCCTTAAATTATCCGGTTGCAGTTTAATCAGTTTAGTGTTAAAAATGGCAAAATTGCTGGAATTGTAGGAAGATGCAAAAGACGTCTGATAAAATATTGTGGGAGGCTCTGGTCAGTTTCAGGTCTAGAAGAAAACGTATGGTGCTCCTTAACCTCATTGAAAAGCATTTAGCTATAGATCAGCGGATTTTTCTGATGTTATAGATATCGAGAAAGCATTTGATAGGGTTGTTTTGTAGAGAACTTTAAGGCATTTCGACAATTGGGGTTTATATAGAAGGGTTCGTGCCGTGCAGTCTGTGTATTTAGATTGTAAAGTGTGTATGAAGGTGGGCGGCAACATTGCTATGGCTTGATGGTAACATTGTAGTTAAGCAGGGTTGTGTGTTGTGACCACGCTTGTTTACCTTGTATTTGCACCTAAGATTTAATTAGCTCTATGTAAAAATGCGTATGGGTGATCAAGGGTTGAACTGCCTGCTTTATACAGTTGATGATGTACATGTGGACTCTTTCCTATTCGGAGGTGCAAACATTTTTCATAAATATTAAAGGTAGTTAAAATAAATATCCACGGACAACTTACACAAACAGAATCTAACCCCAAAATAAGCAAATTATATGCTTCTGTTATGGGTGTTGTCAGTGATTCTATAAAATATACATACTCAAATAGATATCAGATCAAATTTAATGAATACCTAGATCCGGAAATATTCACCACACAAATGTCTGCCCCCGTTGGGAATCGAAAACGTGCCTAGCGTTCATGCCTAAATCCACCCACCAACCGGTGGATTTAGACATGAATTCTAGCCCTTCGACCAACGGTCAATATGAAAAGAAATTATTCATTTATTGTAAAGAAAGAGTGATCCTCTTGAGCAGTGGTTTAAAAGCGAATGAAACCAAAGTAATGGTATTTGAAAAAGACAAAGCCGTAACAGAACAAGTAAATGAAATAGTTTCTATATCTTGGTTGTGCTTTTGGTAGGGATGGAATAATTTAGAAAAAAGAGTGTGTGCAGGAAATATTCTCTTTCTTTCTTTAGGTTTTGGTCTTCACGTTAGTATTTAACCATTAGTCAAGTAGAAATTTGCGTTAAATTTTATATCCATTTCAATTAATTTTAATTAGTTATCAGTCATAAGTCGTCAGGAAGTCATGTCAGGCTCTTGGGTAAAGCGGTGGCCTGTTTACTCAAGCTCATGTAATGAGATTTGACGGCAACGAGGAAATACACGAAATGCTAATTTCTTCATGATTATTTCATTTGTGCACTTTCACTGAACAAAATTGTACAAAATGCCACCAAAATTGACTAATTTCACTCAATATCAACACGAAATTCAATAATTATGAAATAACTTCGACCATCTTTTCTCTCGATGGCGTCAAAAGTCCGCAGGAAATATTGTGAATAGATTGTTGAGTAATTAATCTATCAAAAGTGAGTTAAAGCAAAAGATTGGCTTAGTATATTTCTGTGTATTTTCCATCTTTATTTTATGGAAGTGAGCGTTAAGTATGTCAGAAAAAGCATGAAAGTAGGATAAATGCTGTAGAAATGAAAACGCTACGAAGTATATGTGGTGTACCACTGGCTGATTGCATTTGCAACGACAAAGTGGGATTAAAAGAAAACGGTCGTATGAGTATAAGTAAAGTAATAGAAGTAGTTACCAAGGAATATAAATACTCCTTAGCAAGGTAATCAAATGCGAATGTGGATGGATGTAGGTAGCCGAATAGACTTATGATGATATTTCACGACCAAATCGCTCAGGTATTATCCGAAGGTATTGTCAAGAGGCTTCGAACCGGTAGATTTGTATGAAAAGAGTAGGTAATCAATATGGAATAAGCTTTGCAGGCAGAAGTTGCACTCGATAGTTTCTACGTTCACCGTAGGGCTAGGCGTGAAGATATCTGAGTCATATTTTGGGCATTTCCATATCTGTAGTGTCATTTATGTAAGTCAATGTCTATATCAATGTATAATGTTTCGATAAGAGTTTGGTCATCATGTGACTAATGTTTGACGTCGAGTTTGGTTCCCAGTGGGGGTAAAGAATAGTTTCGTCCAACGAAGTACTTCATAATACGTTCAGGAAAAGGTGTGTAAGAAACAATAGGTGTTACAAATTAGAGACCTGCAGAACCATTACAAATTTAAACAATAGCCACGCCAAGTAGGTCTCGAAGGTCACACCAAGGTGGTGAGGTAACATATGTAGTGGAAACACATGAATACACGGTATTTTTTTATTTTTATTTTTATGATATCGAGAGGCAAACAAGCATACGGATTTCCTTATAGTAAGAAATTCACGCCGCCTAGTGACACCAAAGGAGGTAACGGTGCGTTGCCAACCTGAGGCCGGGATGTTAGGTCTCGAGCAAAAGTAAGTTTACCGACTACCTTACCCTTCCACCTGGAACACGTCAACGGAAAGCACTAACGTTATGGCGGCAGGAATAACGGTATTTATATTTTTACAAATTTTTATGTTTTTCAGTCCTTGATTCAGCCGCAGGAGGACTGTTTTAGTCCTTTTTTTCAAAATTTCACATTTTTACTAGTAGTCCGAATTATTTATTAGATTTTTTACTGTATTAAGAGATGAACAAGTGAACAAAATTTTCAGTGGTTAGAATAATAAGAGATATTTATAGTATTGAAATATGAACTAGCGAATAAGACAAGGTATAAAGTATTGATTGCTCTACATTCAACCAATTTTCAGATGGTTAAAAAATACGCAGCAAAGACGCAAGAAAAGAGTTCAAATGCAAACGTTCAAAAGATTATCAATAAGACCTATGCAACAAATGACTAATGAGGCAAGGTATGCGTTCCTATCCTGACAGTGATGATGACGACATTTCCTATAACCGTTTAAATCGCGAGTTTCTGAATTTTACTATATTCTAATTTAACAAGTTATACCATGAATGCTATTATAAAACGCTTCCTCTTGTTTCGAGGTTGTAACTAATTGAAAAACACTAGTCAGTACTTTGTTTTTATACTTTATATAATTACAATACTATTAACTATAATAATATGTTAAGCTCGGGTATTTATATGCCATGAATGTAATTTAAAACAAACGCACCTACCTGCATCTCAGAGTCCTTTATTTATTAGGGTTTAATAAATAAAAGCTTTTTCAGCTAAAGCACATTAACTAAATTGGATTGTAATCTCCGGAGATGAAAAAAAATAATTGAATCAAGAAGCACTTTCTTTTTTATTGTAAGAAATATAGCTTATTAGGTACCTATAGCGTTATCTAATTCCAATAATATTTTCCGATTTTTTAATAGATATTTTTGTTATTAGGTCGCTACCTTGGTCTAGAGCAGCGGCGTCTTACTTAACTTCTTGAGGTCCCGAGTTTGATCCTCGGGTCGGGAAACGAAAAAAAAATACGTGTTTTCAATTTTGTTAAAAAATTAACGTTGTCCGGGATTGAATATGTACCCGGTTATCGAAATGCTTGGCACCTATCACTTTGGGGGACATTGTTTCTTCTGCTACCTATACTCTTTAATGTGTGAATAATTGGATATTTATTATGGCAGAAGATGAAGAAACGAGCTGAAATGTGAGTAAACAAACACACGCCTCTTTTGATGGTATAAGTCAACTTGGCCTATCGACACAATAGATGTTATAGGTACGTCGCTGTCATGTGGCCAGTATGTTAGGCCTATTTTGCAAGTCTAATCGCTACTCCACTCTCCAGGAGCATGACACTGTGATTGTGGCAGAAGTAATAGGTAAGGCAATGGATCCTTACTCCTAAGTTGCTGCAAGCAGTCTACCATCGATCGTCTCATTAGTAATTATCGCGTAGAGTATATTTGATATTTGGGTGGTGAGCCATTAAATATAAATACATGCTCGCTCGCAGATGGTTTATTCTATACAGAGAGGATCAGGATGAATACAAGGAATTTTTTTTTAACCATAGCTATTTTCCTTAAAATCAATAACGTAGAGACGAAAAAATTTTCAAAGCAAAATTGCAGCTTTAATCTCGCTTGAGTGTAGCTGCAGGCGCAGGCTAGTTCAGTGACAAAAATGTCTTAATTATTAGCACAAAGGTATAATACTATACAAATTAATAACAATTTGCTTATAAGCATGGCCAATTTTCTATTTCGATCAAAATAATGACATAAGAACGAGGAAGAATCATCAGCTCGTGATCGATGTGTAACCACCTGTAGCCTTAGATGTGACTAGGGTTTTAGAATAACAATGTAAACGCTCATCTACATGTACGAAGATGTTGTAACCTCGGGAACGGACGTGGGTAGACCGCTAAGAACCCATGCGGAAACAGACATGGCTTAGATTTGCATGATGGAGTGACAAGCTTTCGTACAAATATGGAGTACTACTTTAATTAGATATGATTACGATCAGTGTTATATATCCATAACCTATTCATGAATTACGTCACACACATTTCACGACTTATTGACCTCTCTTTGACTAACCTTAGGTGTTTAGTCACAGATTGTCATACCTAGTAAATATTACTTTTTTATCATTACCTTAGAATATAAATGTAAAAAAATGGTATAGTCTACAATGTGAACATCATACTTGCGAACTGTTAAATAGGTATCATCTTTTTGTTTAGGAGTAATAATAATAGGTTTTGTAATACGTTATAATAATAACATTTTTTTTCAGAACATACAAAAAGGGTACCTGGTTGTAACGCGTCTATTTAATTCTTAAATCCTAAATTCTAAGTTGTCTTCCAATTATTCCGGTATTATAAAATACTAAATTGGTATTATTTTATTATTTAAATGTTAACATATTTTATAAATGTTATAGTGTCGTCGATGGGTGATTGAAATGCAGTACTATTTAATTTTTCTATTCCGTGATTACTCTAAATTTAATACATATCAGAGTTTGGTGGGCAAATGTCGCCTTTTCCTAATTTCAAAAACTACAGTTTTTAAGATTAAGAAAATAACTTTACTTTACTTTGAAATCTTATATATAAAATTCTCTTGTCACAATGTTCGTTCCCATACTCCTCCGAAACGGCTTGACCAATTCTCATCAAATTTTGTGAGCATATTGAGTAGGTCTGAGAATCTGCCAACATCTATTTTTCATACCCCTAAATGATAAGGGTGACTCACCCCAATTTTTTTATTAAAATCAAATTAAAAATACAGCAGAACAACGTCTGCCAGGTCAGCTAGTAATTTATATAAACCTTTTTAACTGTTGGTAGAGCACTGTGCAAAACTTGCATTGGGAAGGATACATCGCCTCACCAATTCCTGTCCCTATAACTTTGTCATGTTTCGGCCCGAGAGGTTGGGTAGGGTAGCTGGTAGAGTTGCACAATAGGCTTAACACAGGAGAGTGACGCATCTGTAACATCTACTCGTATAATATTGTCTATAGGCCAGGGTTATCTCTGACCATCAGGAGATACGTGTGATTAATCGCTGACTTCTCACATAAAAAACGTCGTCACAATAGTAAAAACTTGATTGAATCTTGTTTTAACATGACATTAAACTTTAAAGGAAACAACCATGAAATTAAATACATCATGCAGCTTCGGGTGGCATCAGGTGTGATGTTTGTCCATTTAATTCAACAGATTAATGAGGAAGTCACTGTCAGTATTTGTAATTAACGTTTTGTCACAAAAAAATAATGAGCACATGATTTGTCTTACAATTAGCCACAATTAAGGGTACCCAGAAACAGTAAGTGTTTCTTTGTTTTTTATGATATTGGAAGGCAAACAAGCAGACGGATTTCCTGATGTTAAGAAATTCACGCCGCCTAGGACACCAACGGTGGTAATGGTGCGTTGCCAACCTGAGGCCGGGATGTTAGGCCTCGAGCAAAAGTAAGTTTACCGGCTACCTTACCCTCCGAACCGGAACACCGGACGTTATGGCGGCAGGAATAGGTAAGGCGGTGGTACCAATCCGGACGAGTCGCTACTAAACTCTACCACCTAGTCAGATGTCACGGTGTTAGTGACGGTGAGAGGGCGAGCATAGGCGCCCTTTACGAGCTGCCTGGCAAGGAAGGCAGATGGTCTATTCTGCAAAGGAGCCCGGACCAACACAGGGCAATATTTGCGTGACAATACTACATATATATATATAGCAAAAAATATCTATATAGTAATAAATCAGTAAAAAAATGATCCATCTTTTTAAAATTTTTTCAAACTTGGAACTGTTTAATTTAAAACCTCTGTGATATGCTTTTTATTTTCATATCATGAGAAAGCTAGTGCACCAACTCGGATCTAACTAGTTTTTTTTTAATTTTGTGGAGTAGCAGATAAGTGCAACGTTGCAACTTTTGATTAAAATTAGTCAAATAAAATTTCAGCGCTGTTAAATTGCAAAAAATCGACTTCAGTTTTATTAAACACCTCATCTACGTATAAAAAAATTACGTATTTCAGTGATCGAAAGTATCTCAAATAAAAAAAACGATTAGAAATTATGGAGATATCAATTAATATACATAAAAAAAGTATGACTCGAACATTAAACCTAATTCTTTTTTTGTCGTCGGCCAGAAAGGGCTGATATCTTCAATCAAAAAACTTCATGGATTAACGTCAAACAACCAAAGCCGCGCGTGTGGACCAGTTCGAAACAATAAACACTAAATAATCTGTCTTATAATTAGCTTCTAAATTCCTAATTATGAGCCTTTATCAAGGTGGAATCTTTTTACGCCTACCGAGACTTAATTTATGGGCGCACACGTATTATATGAATCAGATAGTATAATAAAACCTTCATAACATTATTGCATGCTTATTGATGATCGTAACTAAGTTTATAGGCAAGTTCTATTTTTAAAGATCTGTCATCAAACCGTATTATACCTATCTATTCTAAGGTAGTCTTGCCCAAAGAGTATATCAATACTACGTAATAAGAGGCGGCACCCGAATTTTGTATGTTATAATCTATGTTATAGTTATTATTATAGGACAATCAAATACCTTTGGTCTATGAAGAACATAAAGAAAGAAAAACACACTTAACTGACTCTGAAATAATCAAAAAAGCACCCATACTCAGAAATAAAGGCGTCTATGTTCATTACTTAATGGGTATTTCAGTTTGGATGTGAACATGAGCCTTGTAAAAATTCGGTGGCCTAAGGCATATACTAACCTCTTGACAAAAAAGTAAGAATTTTAAAACTTAATAAGAAAAAAATCTATATTATAGTTATTATTTTTGGGTTATACCGGTTGCAGCGTGCGTCGTTTTTCTGTGTTTAGGATGTTATTCCCTATTCCTTCCGTTACCTATCATACGAATAGAAACATGAAGTTGTCATTATGGTTGCAAGAATTTGTAAGGCGATGGTTCTCTATCGTAGCAAGTTACTGAGCAGCATTCTAGCACCAGTGGTCTTGTTTGAAATAACATATGTCATCTGTGCTCGTCGAAAAATGGCAGATAGTCTATTCGTTTACTTTAATTGACACATGTCACTTGACATAACATGGTGAAAAGGTATAACCCGTACAATTTGAAAGTAAGTCTAAAGGCATTCACATATAAGGCAACAAGTGTCATATGATTTAGGCGAATAAAAACATAGCAAACTTATTTTTTTATATGAAAGTTGCGCTAAACTGGTCTTGGCGGGAAATTTGCATGGTTGCCAAAATACGGCCTTATTTAAAACATGATATTTGAGCAGTCGAACTCTACTATATGTTGGTTTTTGTCTAATGTTAAGTACAAGAACACGTTAAAAAATGAGACCAATTTAAATATTGCTAGCAAAGGAACCCGCATATACCTTACGGATTTTGGTTCCCGGCGAATTCTTCTAAAATGTTGATATGTTGTACTTTTCTGATTAAAAGTCTCTAGGGCCACAATGTAAAAAATGGACAGTTTTCGAGCTAACATCTTAAAAACCACCCCTACCTACAATAAGCACGATTTTGATTTCTAGCAAGATTAGAGCTTTCTTCTCTATTTTTTTCCGTTTTAACTAAAGAACGATAACAAAGGACCTTTGATTTAAATCATTCAAAAGTCAAATTAAAAATGTTAATTTGTTTTTTTTTTTCATTTTCCTTTGTTATTATTTACAGTACTACACAGTATTTAAATAAAAAAGACATAAAAAAATGCAATTCAAATGCGCCTTTTTAACTTTTTTGATTTCACTCGTCCAAGTCCAATCTATTTGCTCTAATAACATTTAAAACTCAGAAAGCGGATTAGAAAGTATGGGATTATTAGGAATCTTAGATATGTTGATACATCTGTACAAACATACATACAAAGATACGAGCGTTAAACCCTTTCAATATTTTGTTATGTCATAAAGTAACGAACAAGACAGCAAACTGACGACTCTTTATGGTAAGAGGCAACCGTCACGTATAGGGATCTGCAAACATCGATGTTTTAAGACATCGAGGTGTCGTTCATAAACATCAATGTTTTAACATCGATGTTAAACAACAACAAAACATCGATATATCGTTAATTATGAACGATGTTTTATGAATGATGTTCTATTGCAGTGTCATCTCTTTGTAAGTTGATAATCTACTAATAATCTTAGTCACTCGCACGTCATTGTATTTTCTATTTTTGTTTCACTCTAACGCTTAAAGTGAGCAAGAGAACGAACCGCTGAATGTTTTCGTGTTTGTGCATTTTCACCAAATTATTTTTATTTACACATTTTTTTATTCTTCCACAATTTATATGCTGGTATATTATATAGGTATGTTTTATTTTAAGAATAAGTATATGTCCATTATTTTGATTACTAAAACGAATCTAATTCAATCTATATAGAAAATTGCCTTTTCTCACTATATCATAGCCGTACGTCAACCTGTTAATACTTTACAAAACATCGGAAAACCATCGATGTATCGTTTATAAACATCGATATTTTTATGAACGATGTTGCATCCCTAGTCACCTATAGGCGCTATAGATGTTGCTAGTCCATCACTATCTTGTGGAAAAGATCTGATGCGAGAGCAAGTCTACGCGGCTTTGCTGACCTACAGTACGCAACAAGACAATGGCGAAAACTGGCACTATGAAGACTGGAATATCTAAGGTGGTAGTACCTATCGGAGCTAACCTGATAAGGCTCGTTTTGTAGGTAGGTAAAAAGGAAACCAGCTCAACTGATCATCAAAAAGTGGTCTAAAAGAAAAGCCGGTCTAGTTTTAAATAATGTTGCCTACATCTTTGTCATTTATTTGTGATTTTTAATAACGAAAGATACACCTGATTTGTAATCCATGTATTCAAATTCGCAATAGGCTTTCGGATTACAAGCTT
>NJDC01000402.1:74648-84980 GCA_002245475.1 Calephelis virginiensis
ATTTAACCTATGATAGCTTAAAAAATACTTCTTTCTTAGGAAAATAGTATATTTTACTCAGGACCAGCAGCGCTTAGTTGCAGGAGTAACGAGTCTTTCGTTTGCATGAATTTGTAAGTAAAACTGCGCGGGCGAAGACGTGGGTGTGCACTAATATGGAATAATTTAATCTAAAAGTCACATGGCATAGGTACGCAGAAGTTTCTGACGAAACAAGTTTAAAATCAAGTTGGTTTCCTGTGGGTCCTTCGAATTTGGACATTCACCGATACCCGTGAGTAACATCTAGAGCTATGAATCATGTTCCGGCGCCACGTAATTTATATCTATAGATGGAGATAAATCTATCTCACCGACCATTACTAATGAGTTCTGAAATAGATGTCATGTTACTTAAAGTTGGCTGAAATATTTAATGTGATTAAATCAGTACCCAGTCTTGCATGACAATAGATATAATTGATAGATATTGGACTGGATTCGTAACACGGAATAGTAGACATAGTTAAATTATTTAATTTACACAGTTCATAATTGATGTTTCATATCCATTATCGGTATTTTGCATAAAATAAAAAAGTATCTTCACGACCTAATGCCCATCTTGGTAGGCGGAAGTGCAACCAGGGCAACCACTACTAGCCGAAGATACTAAGCGCCACAATGTGATAGTTGACAAACCTGTAGGTGGCAATGATTTAATCCCGGGTGACATCGTTTTATAACAAATATAATATGAAGCCTATTTACTGCTATTATACCTATTTAGATACTTCATCGTTTGAGCTTTAAACATTTTCTTTTATTTTTTTTATATATTTAACTAGTTGCTATTTCTAGTTTCTTTACGAATTTCTACGCTTGTCACTTTAAAGAGTGAACCACCTAATCGTTGGTAATAAAAATATTTCTTATAATCGCAGCTTTCGTCAAAGTGGTGTTGCACGAAAACCGGCTAGGTATGTAAAGAAAAAGGTTTTATTTATTTGTCTAGAATAAAATAATACTCTAGTGTTGTTGATGTACTAGGCCCGCTATTAAACTTTGACGATTACTTTGGTCTCCAAATAATGGTAACTATATAAAACATTATAATGAAATAGCATGTTACTAACTAGAATAAAATTTATGATGACAGGATTAGATTAAGCGGTCCGACCAAATCGGGGGCAGTGTCATAGAACTCTGACACGGAGCGGTTTTTGGTAAAAAACGAGTTCACGTTTTTATAAATATTGGATTTGTTTTTTTTTTGTTTTGTTTCATAACCTAATTTGACAAATAACGAACATATTTTCATTTTTTCTTTAGACTAAACCTAGCGGAGATGAAATAATCTCATTTAAAAGCAGTAATTTTGTAATGTATTCTAATATCTCAATCTGATCGTAGTGTTATCTCGTCTTATTGCAATTGTCGTCTTAGGTCGGCCAGTTTATTTGTCAAAAGAAACCTATTTTTCATTTAAACTGCCTACAGATTTATAATAATATTTATGTTTCGTCGTACAAAAAAAGAGCAACTACAGATAAAACTATCTTGTTACATAATATGTCAATTGTCATTTGAAACCTTAATTAAACTATCATATAAAAACATTAATGAGATCATTGTTTAATTGATTTTTATGAGTTTTTTGCTTTGTCCTATATAGGTGAAATAATGAGCGGACCTTGAACAATTATAATTGTAGCAGGAATGTCGTGGTATGAGATCAGCTGTGTCAGTCAGTGGGCGAACATGTAATTGCTCAGCTAGGTAAGTAAGCTTTAAGACAAGTTGTTCTAACCAAAGCATTAACGTTTCATGTTTTTAACGTTTTCGTTTTTCGTTAGTTAAATCAATCTAGGCCCTGGGCAAAAAATTTGGATAGCGATCCTTACGGTTGTCAAGGGAACTAAAAAAGATGAACGAACGTTTGACAGTTCCATAGACAAAATGGAATAGTACACGTTAAAGTGAAATCCTGCAACTACTCATCTGAATGGTTACAACCGCTTTATTTTATTCTGTTGTCATAAATACAATATTAGCCATTGTCACGTTCAAGTTTTGATTTGAGAGAAGGTTTAAGTTCGAATTCTTATGTTTGACGACGTTCGACACGTTTTATAAAAAAAAATCGTCTGATTGATAGCCTTTTTATACATACATACATACATACATACATATCTTCATGCCAAGTCCCTTACGGGGTAGGCAGAGAGTATCGAGTGCCAGACCTCACGATCCTGACAAACCTGTCTTGCTTCCTTCACATTAATAACCCTTTACATACAAACACGCCGGTTTCGGAGACTCTTGACACCACCCTCGGATAATATCCGATTGATCTGATCGTGAAATGTCAGCCTTGGTCTCCCCGGGTACCTACATCAATCCACATTCGCATTGTATATCTGCTTTGTCAATCTTTCATCTGTCATTCTTTCCACATGACCGAACTCCCACTCTTTCTCGGATCTCACTGTTACGAATGCGGTCAGCGAGCGTTACACCACAGATTTTCCGTAGTGCTCTCATTTCGACCGCATTTATCCTACTTTCATGCTCTTTCTGACATACCCAACTCTCGCTTCCTTACAATAACGTTGGAATAAGCACAGAATTATGCAAAACGAGTCTAGCTTTTTGACTCAAAACCTCGCTTACCCAACGCTCCATTCACACTATTCCCTGCACTCACTCTCCTCTCTTCATCCGCGGTGTACCTTCCATCCCTGCTAAAAGCATAACCAAGATATACAATTTCATTCACTTGTTCCAGCACTACGTCATCAACCAAAACTCTTACATCCATTCTGGCTACGTCTCTTTCAAACATAAAAATACAAAAATATTTCTAAAATCTTTGTGCCAAGAAATGAGACAAATAAAAAAGAAAATACACTTGCTTGAGCGGGGATTTTTAGTCCTTAATTTCCTACGTTTCGGCAAAATTATTCGAGAAGTCGAAATGTTCATACTAGGAACACTGAACATTCAACCAATAGTATTAGTTTCATTGGTACCTGTCCTTCGAGTTTGTGGGTTGCCATTTACCACCCACTTTTTCACATTCAGTGTAGGCGCATAAAGTACGCAAATCCGCATTGCGTATACTGAATTAACCTTGGATAATAACTAAATAAACATTACTGACGGGGTTTCTGCGCCTATTTTTAGTAGATAGTAGATAGCTTGAATTTACGACATCGTTATTTTTTCTTCAAAAGGTAAACACTATTTATCTGGTGGACTATAATGTCTCTTTCATTATTCTTTAGGATAGTCTCAATAAATTTTAGCATATCATTGTGTTGCTTTTCGGTTATTTGCATCTAATAAAGAGATTTGAATTATTTCTGTAATTACATAGATTAAACCGCCATTCGGTAGATTAGGTACCTACCGAAATGGGATTTTATCTGTGCATCATTTGTGTGTGATGGACTTTTAATGTTTTTTTTAATAATCATGATTTTAAAAAAGGCGAAAAAATGTAAGCTGTTAGCAACTCATGAACAGGCTGACTGACTTTATGTCCAATTTTGTTAGTCTTGTCTCCTTAGATTAGACAATAGCAATTTTTTTAAACAATTGAAATACTGAAGGAAGAAACACAACATGGGCGAGATGGTAGGAGATTTCTGGGACAGTTTATTATTTATGATAATATGTGAAGTCTATGTTTAGAAGACAAGCACGAAAGTCTGTGGTAGACCACGCACTAGTTGTAGGGCCCTATGGTGGTATTCATGAGTCACTGGGGTAAATTACCGAGTCGGGTAACTCCGATATGGTTTTCCAATTTCTAATAAAAGCAACGTTGCCTGGAATTGGATTAGTGTCCTGTTGGCGATAAGCTTGCTTTCTATCTCATTGAAGGAGAAAGTGTAACTTTCTGTTAATCGTAGTTGTACTTCTGCCTTCATCTTCGGAGATGTGAGACACTTATAAATAAAAGTTATGATAACTCGATGTCATGACTAACACACACGCTTAACACCATCAACCACCCATGGGACCAGGTTTCGATTACCGACAAGGGCAAGCGTTATGACTAGCATAGATAATTGAAAATTTAAGCAAATTTTTTTTAATTTTTTTGTCAACATGAAACACAAGCACATAATTCACTACATTGAGATTTTTTTTATGATATTGAAAGATAAACTAGCGGACGGATTTCCTGGTGGTTAGAAATTCAGGCCGACTAGAGACACCAAAGTTGGTAATGGTGCGTTGCCAACCTGAGGCTGGGATTTTCGGCTTTGAGCGAAACTAGTTTTAGCGGCTACCTTATCCTCCGAAACCGGAACATGTCAACAGCTAGTATCGATATTATGGTGGCAGAAACAGGCAAGATGGTGGTACCAATTCGGACGGGTCGCTGTGAAACTCGACCACCTAGTGGTAATGTGCGTGTGTGTGATAGACCAATTCGTGAACAGAAATTGTATTTGTTAAATGGGAAGTGTGTGCTCTCTCTCTGTCTGGCTACCTCTTCAGGTATAGCCATAAAGACATTTTTTAATAGAGTTAAATATGATCGAGCGATAATCCGCTAAAGTTCACCGGAACTGGAGATAATGCGCGAACGATGCGACATGGCATTCTCACGAGATGAAAGTAAGTACGAGTACTTATCTTATGTAATTTCGTGTAATGGCTGCGTTGTACATCGCAAATAGTCACTTATTTTTCGTCATGAAGAACAGGATGGCAAACAAGCACATTTAATTTTAATAGAAATAGACATCGCATTAGTATCGCGTAGCCGATTTGACATTGGCTTGTTAAGTTTCTTGTGAAAATTTGTCAGTTGCCCATCATTGAAAAAGGAAGATGACAGTAGCTAGCACCAATTCTAAGAATACGTATTAAATACTCAATATAAGTTTTAGGAACATAGACCTATTGCTTAATCGCCTAACCACCACACACTTACTTGTAAACTGGTTTAATTAGAGTTTAAACATATCCAGCGGTAGATTAAAGTTTAATGGAGCAACTAAAATCTATACGTATGTTAAGATATTAGTCATTACTTACAAATAAACAAATCTTCTCCATATTTATAACATTATTAGTTTTCCCCGTATATGTTTGGGTCCTCTAAGGAGAATAGACCATTTCTCTGCCAGGCAGCTCGTAAAAGGCGAACATTGGTTAAATGGTTATTATTAACCAAGACTCCCCGTTCCCCCGTTTGCCCCGTTTCCCCGTGTTGGTCCGGGCTCATCTGCAGAATAGACCATCTGCCTTTCTTGCCAGGCAGCTCGTAAAAGGCGAGCATAGGCATATCATCATTAACACCGTGACATCTGACTAGCTGGTAGAGTTTCGCAGCGACTCGCCCGGATTGGTACCACCGCCTTACCTATTCCTGCCGCCATAACGTCATGACGTGTTCCAGTTTGGAGGGTAAGGTAGCCGGTAAACTTACTTTTGCTCGAGGCCTAACTTCCTGTCCTCAGGATGGCAACACACCATTACCATCTTTGGTGTCTCTAGGCGGCGTGAATTTCTTACCATCAGGAAATCCGTCTGCTTGTTTGCCTTCCTATAACATCTATAGGCCACGGTTATCACTTACGATTAGGATATCAGTGTGCAACATCAACGTTCGCTGATCACTCATATAAAAAATTTCGTTGAAATGTCGCGTTGCCGATTTGGGTTGTTAAAGAAACTTGACAACCCAGGGTTGTTAATTTTCTTGTGTAAATTTATTAACTTTTTATTTTCAATTATTATCCCTTGAAAAGGTTGATTATAGTTGCAAATACTGACGTCAGTATAAGTGTTTTCAAAAATGTTTAATTATATACAAACAAAGCTTTATATTTATTATAACAGTAGTACAAAAATATAGAAGCACGTATAATATATTTGTGCCCAAAGTTGTTATAGACTAGAAATAAATATATAACAATATGTTATTAAGACCCACATCGCATAGTTTAATGAACAAATAAATATATATTTAATTAAAATATCCCGTGTTTAGCAGGGTCTTCTGTGTAGAATTGACCACCAGCCTTCCTGGCACGTAAGAGCGCTGGTTATAGAGTGCTCTGCAGCAACTTGCTCGCACGGGTAGGGATACACCGCATTAGCTATTCCTGCCACCACAATGGCTTTTCATTTTCCGTTCCAGAGGAGACGGTAGCCGGTAGACTTGCACAAAAGCCCTAACACCCCGGCCACAGGACAGCGACGCACCTATTAACACCTATAGTGTTTACAGGCCATACTAATATATTACAAAAAAAAATTGTTCTTCTTACTTTGCAAGGTTTCTTATTGCAAGTATTTATATTTAACTCAAGTGTCTTGAATGTAAGAGTAAATAGGCACTTTTTAGCTTAGTATTATTCCACCTTTGACTCCTTCACTTAAGATCAGACGAGTTAAGATTCGTCATATTATGCTTTTGAGTAAAAAAATCTCTTATCAAAAGATATTTATACGCCAATTTAAAGACGATCTCTTATTTGTCGCCTCTGTGGTCTAGCGGTTAAGGCGTTGGACTTGACTTCATGAGGTCCCGGGTTCGAATCCCAACCACAACAAAAAGAAAATTTGGGTTTTCCAATTTTTTAATAAAAAAATGTTGCTCGGGATTGGAAATGTGCCCGGTTGGCGATAGGCTTGCCACCTATCACATTGTGGCACTTAGTGATTTCGGCTATTCGTGGGTGCCCTGGTTGTACCTCAGCCTACCTCTTCGGGGATATGGCCGTGAAGATACTTACTTACTTATTTATCCCTTATTTGTTTGTGGCCCCTGATATCCGAAGCTCATATGTAAATGTCAAAAAATTGTGTGTTTGTATATTTTCTCTTCCCGTTTACAAAAGATTGGAGGACTAATGATCCTATGATTTTGGGGGTCATTCAACTTTAATGAGGTTCTGTGAACTTGATTTTTTTTGTCGTTGACTGACTCATTTCATACAAAAATGTTATGAGGCCTATATTCAGAGGCAAATGACCATAATAACATGCTAATAAGTGTTTGGAGTCAATGTTTTATGTAATTTATTTAAACGATAAAATCCTATCCTATTAATATTATAAATGCGAAAGTTTGTAAGTATGTATGTATGGATGTTTGTTACTCTTTCACGCTCGTATGGCTGAACGGATTTGTCTGAAATTTGGAAGACAGATAGATTGTGACCAGGATTAACATATAAGCTATTTTTAATCCCGACCGCACACCGGGTTTCTGTGAAAACGCGGGCGAAGCCGCAGGTAGCAGCTAGTAGTTCATATAATTTATCTTGAACATCTACATTTGTAGCGGCGATTTAGTACATCAATGGGTAAGATTTTGTACACTCAAGCACTTAATTTAGGGTTTGGATTTTAAAAAATTGATATTAATATTTCGATTTTTTTTTGTTAGTAAATTAATACATTTGTTGAGAAAGGCTTGTAAAGGTTGTACCAACGTGATCCATTATCGTGAGGCTACTTCCGATTTCTTCGGAGCAAATGTTAAGAATGAATAAGTAACGTATTTTTATTTTAGCACTTGCCCTGTGCTTAGGATAAATTTTCTATAAATTTTAAAGAAAGAAATCCTGTCTGGGGCGAAATTTTTTCTTTCTTTAAAATTTATAGAAAATGAATAAGTATTTTAAGTTGTGGTAAGTAGCCACTGACTATATTGACAAATGTTTGAAAAAACTCATTTATACGTTTTTTTAACGTCGGTAACGAGACACATATACTTAAAGAATAATACTGCAAATGCAAATCTTTGTTCCTTCTAGTCGCAACAGAGCTGTGTTAAGCGATTTTATGATTTTTATGCATAGAAATAAGTGAAAGTGTTGGTGTTAAAATGCGAAAGGGCATGCTCCGCTGGTTCGGTCATGTGGAAAGAATGACAGATGAAAGATTGACAAAGCAGATATACAATGCGAATGTGAATGGATGTAGGTACCCGGGGAGACCAAGGCTGACATTTCACGATCAGATCAATCGGATATTATCCGAGGGTGGTGTCAAGAGTCTCCGAAACCGGCGTGTTTGTATGAAAAGGGTTATGAATGTGAAGGAAGCAAGACAGGTTTGTCAGGATCGTGAGGTCTGGCACTCGATACTCTCTGCCTACCCCGTAAGGGACTTGGCATGAAGATATGTATGTATGTATGTAGAAATAATTATTAACAGTAAGAAACGATAATGGCCTATAAATGTTACAGGAGCTATAATGTTGGCAAAATGTTTGGGCTATTGTGCAAGTTCACAGGCTAACCTACCCTTCGACTATGAACAGGGCACTGTCTATGTGGCGGCAGGAACGAGTAAAGTGGTGGATTTCTATCTGGACGAGTTGCACTATCTCTTGATCGTGTCGGTAATGACCCTTAGACTTTCTCACCTCTTACAAGATATCTGGCAGGAAGTCACAAGGTCAATGCTATACAGGAAACCTAGGCCAACACTGGCCAGCAGGAATAAATAAGGTGGTGGATTCCTACTCGTACGAATTGCAGCACAGCACTCTATACGGGAGACCAGGACCAACACGGAGTACATTATGGGGATAACCGTTCCCGCCGGGGAACGAAATGAGGATCCAAGAGAAGAATTTACTAATCTGCCTTCCTGGCAGGCAGCTCGTAAAACGTGAGCATAGGCTTCCCATCACTAACACCGTGACATTTGACTAGGTGGTAGAGTTTCGCAGCGATTCACCCGGATTGGTACCACCGCCTTACCTACTCCTGTCGCCATAACGTCATAACGTGCCGGAAAACTTACTCTTGCTCGAGGCCTAAAATCCCGGCCTCAGGTTGCCAACGCACCATTACCACCTTTGGTGTCTCTAGGTGGCGTGAATTTCTTGCCATCAGGAAATCCGTCTGCTTGTTTGCCTTCCAATATCATAAAAAAACATTTTGAGTTGTACCTGTCGCGTCGTTTATTTTATAAATATTTCTGTATTCAGAATCTTTATAAAATACTCGTTACTTATTAAACCTAATATGCCTACTAATTACATGGTTTGAAGTTGTGTGCTTATATGATATTGTATTAAATTAAACTAGTGGTCGCCCATTTATGTCCAAATTTTAATATCTAGTTGATAAGAACGCCATCTTCATTTCTTAAGACCAACTACTTTGTTTCGTGAATAGTTAGTGCGCCATCTGTGATCTTTTATCGCTATCATCAATATACTTGTTTGTATGTGTCATGTGTTGTGTTTGTGTATGCATGGTAGTGAGGGTAATGTTTTATTTTTGATTTAATGTACTTTATAAGCATTATTATAGAAAAATATTAGCGTTCTGTACTTCTATTACACATAAACTAGGTATAAGTTCAATTTTCATGCTCCTCCGTCGTCGCAATTTTCGTAAAAAGGGGTCCAAAGCTTTGGCATGACGTATTAATATATAGGTGACATATACATAATATAATTAATTAATGAATGTACTTATTTTCAATACATATCATAAAACAAAGCCCCCCGCCGCGAGGTCTGTCTGTTAGCGATTTACTCGAAAAGTACTGAACGTATTTTCATACGGTTTTCAACAATAGATAGAACAATTCTTAAAGAAGGTTTTAGTCTGTAGTAAGTTTATGTTTTGTACAAAACAACGACATTAGTTCAATATGTCGGCAAAAATAAGCCATTCGGGAGCTTTCCTCGAAAATGCTGCCAAAACCTTTAAAGTTTTAACAAAATAATGTATGGTTAGATTTTTCCTCTTCGATAGATCTCAAAAAAAGTGAGCTGTGGTATATGTCTATCTTTAAAGAATAACCCACAATAACTGTTTTTTTTTTCGTTTACTTAAAACAGTAAAATGAAGGGTTACTTTAGAACATATTTTTAACAATACAGTATTAACCCTTAATCAAATAGATCTGTTAGATACGTTATGCGTGTAATTTAGATCAAAATTGCCTTTTACACTATCAGAAAAAAATTAACAACTAATGAGTTATCAAAAAGGTAAAATCTCCGGGCGCAAAATTAAATATCGTTGAATTTTACTCTTGAATAACCGAAGCGAAGCGAGGGCGGGCACCTAGTTAAAAAATAAAACATTAACAATAAATAACTATATTTATGCTACTATTTGACTCAAAATGGTAAAGATGATGTTATACAGGAAAAAAGAATTATAGAAAAAAGATTTGTTGGCACACTGGAATAGCCTCGAGCGATGGCCAATGTTACATAAAGCCAACATTTTTTTATCTGTACTCTAATCAAATATAATAATTTATAATCATGTAATAGGTAAGTTTAAATGGGAATTAAAAAGATTTCATAGCATGTTATTTCCTGGTATTTACTTTCAAATGCTTTTAGAT
>NJDC01000402.1:85262-123251 GCA_002245475.1 Calephelis virginiensis
AAATATCAAAGAAAAATTACTACAGTCACTTGATAGTACTCAAACGCTTCGAATAAGTGTAAGTATAAATGTCTAGGCCCACCACATATATTCGGAAATTATTACTAAAATCCGTTTCGAAATATTTGTTAAAAAAAGTACAAAATTACTACAAAGTAAAAGTACGTATGTGGTATGTATGATTTTTTTCGAAACGAAATTCCAACTGTATGTAATGTGACTCAGATGACGGAAATATGTCAATCAGACAGTTTGCCGTATAGGTCAATGAACATAGACGACTTGCTTTTTGAAAGTATCGGACTCTCCTTCTCCCGTATGTCATGCTCAAATTGTACTAATATTCGAACATGCACTTATTGGCGTGCAATAAATAAGCAATTCTTTGGTCTGATGTGGTCGAGTTTAGTCGAAAAGTCAAAAAAATGGACAGACTACCATTTACATGTTTCTTTATAGACATTTTTCACACAAATTGATGGTTTTAACTATGGTATAAGGTTGGTCGAGTGGCTAGCGTACACGCCTAATTACACCGGTCAACCGCGAGGGTCGGGTTCGATTCCCAACGGGGCAGCCATTTGTGTGACGAACATTTATTCTGGTATATATTTCAGTGTTCTATAGTCAATCTTTGACTAACACCCAAAACACAAACATATAATTTGCTTACTTGGGGTTAGATTCAATTTTGGTATCTTGTCCAGGGCTATTTATTTTTTTATTATCTGCTCTAAGTAACTTCTCAAACGTCCTCTTGAGCTCGAATACTATAAATATATTTTCACTTACCAAAACCACGTTTAGACACCTACGATGGTAATGTTGCATTACCCAACTGAGAATAGGATGTGAAGCTTTTTGTCACTGTGAGTACACCGACTACCTCATTTGCAATACCGAGATTTGGCTATTGCAGATATCGATATAGCGACAGGAAAAGGTAAGGCAAAATAAAATTAAGGTAACTAGGTGGCAACTGACAAATTTTACCACCTCGTTTGAGTTCTGATTTAATGTAGTAGTAGTAGTATAGTAGTAGTCTCAATTACTATCTTATATTTTACTAGCTGTTACCTGAGGCTTCACCCTCGTTTTCGCAAGAACCATTTGTGCGATCAGGATTAAAAGTCTATAAGCTAATCCAGGTCACAATCTATCTGTGTTCCAAATTTCAGACAAATCCGTTCAGCCACTCAAGCGTGAAAGAGTAACAAACATACACACATTCTTACAAACTTTCGCATTTATAATATTAGTGGGATACTATCAAGTGTCGTGACGTCCTTATAGCAAAAACCTTTGATTTTTGGTTCCACGCAACGTATTTTTATTTTAGCACTTGCCCTGTGCTTGGGATAAATTTTCTATAAATTTTAATTCCAATTCTATTTCATACTAAAACCAAAAAATACGGGAACTATCTTTTTATGTGATAAAAAAGAGGAAAAGCACAAGGCTCCATTAAAAGTAAGAGATGTTTGTGGCCTTAGACACCATAGATGTTATAGGTGCGATGCTCTCCTGCGGCCGGATTTGTAGGTGGTTAAGCATGGATTGACTGTCATGGATATCAAACTTGTGAATTGTCAAATATATGATAATGAACTAAATTTAGACCTAGCATTCTTCCACGCAGAGTGCACTTGAATAAGCATATTTGATGCTGTTTGCAGTTGTAACATTGTTCAAATTGTTTCGTCCTTAGTATATCGATTCCAATATTACATAATACATTGTCCAGATCTTCAATAACGGCCTAAATTTGAGGGTAGGGCTCTGCGTTTAAAACACACAATTATTTTGTTGGAATAAAATAACGACGAAGCAAATTGTGCAAGGCATATATTAAAATAAAATTTGGGTTTAGAAGCGTCTCTAAACTTAATTGTTTGTTCTAGAATATTATAATTATTATTATTATTGATTGATGATAATAATTTTATAAAATATATTGATAAACGTAGAATTACAACGATACGGTAATGATACACTTAAACCGAACACGACAATGACGGTGATCCCAGTAAGACATAAAACATAAAAAATGTATCTTCACGCCCATATCCCCGAAGAGGTAGGCAGAGGTACAACCAAGGCACCAACGACTAGCCGAAGATACTAAGTCCCACAATGTGATAGGTGGCAAGCCTTATCGCCAACCGGGCACATTTCCAATCCCGACCACATTTTTTTTATTAGAAAATTGTAAAAATCCAATTTTCTTTTTGTTGGCCGACCCGGAATTCGAACCTGGGACCTCATGCAGTCAAGTCCAACACCCGGACCGCTAGACCACAGAGGCGATTACAAACATAAAACATCAGAAAAAGTTTTCAATTAAAAATAGTATATTTTAGTAAGTAAAACACGGCTCAAGTTTAGTGCGATGTCTCTACTGGTCACGATCTTACGACAGTGACTAAACCTCGGTGGCTCTGACCGCGTGGGTGAAAGCGTCAGTGCTATCCTTCGTAGGATTTCCCTACTTGGTATTTAACCGTACCTAACCTCACTGAGCGGGATGTGAAACTTCACATTCTTTAAATAATTAATAGCCTACACATTAGACATAGGAACAGGAAGATGTAGTTTCGAAAACTTGTAAGCGCTTCGGCAGCTTCTCTCTAATAAGCTTGTAATACGTAAATGATTATATGTTTATAGTTAGACTAAATACTAAGCATATGTTCTCAATAAAAATGTTAACAAAATATATATTTAAAAGGGATGAAACGATTTCGCTAATCATTTTTTTCTGTTGTGTTAATTATTGTCATAATATTGCTCTTTTATTTTCACTATCTCTTATTTTCTACGTTTAAACATTTAATTTTATTTCTTAAAATAATTTTCTTTTTTTCTTTTAACATAAAAAATATTGCTCTTATTGTTATTATTAGTAAATTAAAACAAATGAAAATATGAGTCTAGTTTTCATTTACATTTACATCCGAATATAATTTATTATTCCTAGTTAAGAAAGGACAACACCTGTCAGGTCAGCTGGTAATAAATAAACTCTTGACAAATTATAAAAATTTAATCTCACCTTAAAGTAAGCACTTTGTATGTGTGTATTATTCAACAATTAATAATTGATGTAACGATTGAATAATATACGTCTATTATATGGATGGTAGCATCACAATTCTCAGAAATACTTCAATAGATATAGTTCAAGATTATGAATATTTCTCGTAAAGAATAACATTTGTTCATTTACTGAGAAACATTGTTTTGTTTTCTATTACTGTAGGAGCGTTCACACTCAACCCTTACCTTGAGTTGAGATTACGTTTAGTAATTTAAGTACCTATACTTAGTAACCTATAGCGTTTATAGTCTCAAGTTCTCGTAACCAGAAGAGGCGTTGTTCAAAGTTTTCATACAAGTAATTTTGTGGAGACGCTACCGAGTATAGCGCCGTAAACTCAACGTTAGGGTTCACTGATAAATATACATGATAATCTTCACCTACCCTGCAGAACGCGGGGTAAAAATAAGCATGTATACGTAAAATGACCTGTACGTTCAAATGTTTTGTCTATGTTCCTGATTTCAAGTTGTTTGATCACTTTAAACTGATTTTTGATATGTCCGTAATTTTTGAACTATAAAAATTATGATTTGAAAAAAAAAGGATTTTTAAAGCACTTGCTATAAAAACGACAAAAGAATTAATAAAATAGGACTATGCGTTAATGAATTATAGGCAAAATTACATGTCCATTTTAACTTCTCTCCCACCGGAATCATTTTGGTGAGCGGGAACCGGAACATAAAGTACTTAGCTACCAAATTTTCTTATGTTCAAGCTTAACGTGAATCGGGGTCGGTCTGTTATATAATACTGTCAGTCAATCAGACAAAAATTTTAAAAATGTGTTCTCATGTCCATTTTTAGGCCTGCATCTATTTTTTTTAATATCTTACCGAATGTAGCTAAGGACCATCTTGAACCAAAAACTCTGCATCGACATCGATATATTAAAAGTTAAAATGTCACGGACACACTCGCAGACACATAAAACTTATGACACTCCTCTTTTAACGTCCATGGTTTAAAAATAAAGTAAAAGCATTCAACTGAATTAGTAAATGGGATATTTTGCTTAAATATAAAAATATCATTTTAGTGTATCATTATAGTAAAAGCTTCATATACTTGTAGATAATGGAATAAATTTATTAAACACTGATCCAGAAAGTTCTAGAGGCTCAACAATAAGCCAGTGTTCTGTATTACGAGATTTTTACGGATAGCTTATTACAATAAAACTTATCTCACTTGAGAAGAAAAGAGGAGAAATGGTCGAATATAGAGTTAACATTATAATGAAGAACCTGTTTAGTCACTCATTCTTTAACGAAGCTTAAGCAGTAGTGCGCTATATATACCTTCTTAGGCTGATTCTTTTCCTAAGACGTTCAATTAATTAAAAAAAAAATTTTGTTCGTAGGCAGGTATGATTAATGAAATACGGAACTCGGAAGACTTCATGTTTTATGTCTACGTACAAGCCGGTGAAATTAAATTTTAAAATTAATCAACCAGCAGCGATAGGGTTAAAAATCTGTACGTCATTGCTTTATTGGCGAAGTTTTATAACCAAGTTGATTTAGCACAGACATGTTTTTTGTGCAGAAATTAATACGACTTGTTATTTGAATACCAGCGGATGTGGATAGCTATAAACTTGAATCTCATATCCTTTTCTACCTGACGTTCAATTTTCCCACAGAAGGTCCAAACAATAGTAAAAACTAATGACCAATTTTGTTCAGAGCTAAGTTATAAATCATGTTTTTCTGATTAGTTTTAAGAAATTTTGTTTAAATTAAAATATTTTATTGATTTTGGTTAAAAATAAGCAGGTTATTTATGGTGATGATTGCATAATTTTGTACAGTTGTTTACCTTTACATAGGTTTTAACTTTTTTTTAATAATTGAAAAGCAAAAAATAATAAACTTTTTCAATTAGCCAGAATCACTTTGTTCGTAAACTCATGTAGTGTGTACCTAGCTAAGTTAAAGTCTATATCAAACAACTTAATTAATTAAGTAATTACGTGCGCAGGCTGCGCTTTAAGATACGCCTCTTTCCAGTTAGTAGCCGAGTGTTTCCGAATTTAATATAAAAAATGAAAAACCTTTTATTAATAACCATGCTGTTCCGATTAATAAATAATAAATAAATATCCCTGAACAAGTTACACAAATTGAATCTATCTCCAAAGTAAGCAAATTACATGTGACATGGGTGCTACACAACGATACTCACACATAGAAATACTTAAATAGATACCAGAATAAAAAAAAGTATCTTCACGCCCATATCCCCGAATAGGTAGGCAGAGGCACAACCAGGGTACCCACGACTAGCCGAAGATACTAAGACCCCCAATGTGATAGGTGGCAAGCCTATCGCCAACTGGGCATTTCCAATCCCGACCAACATTTTTTTTATAAGAAAATTTGAAATTCCAATTTTCTTTTTGTTTCCCGACCCGAGACTCGAACCCGGGACCTCACGCAGTCAAGTCCAACTACTGAACCGCTACCAGAATAAATTTAAAAAACACCTAGACCCGGAAATGCAGACATCTAAATGTTCATCACACAAACGCCTGCCCCCGTCGTTAATCGAACCCGAACCTCGCGGTTGGTTGATGTAGTTAGGCGTATACGCTAGTCACTCGACGAACGATAACATCATAATAATTATAAGTAATGTTTCTGCAAACATTTTTGATGTTAAACATCTATAGCCGCATCATTTCTGGCGCAGCGACGCCTGCCGGGGCGACGCGTCGCCACGCTATATGATGGTATATATATGCAGTAGTGTGTATGGTGTGGCAACGTGTCGCCATGCGCAATCGACGATATACGATAACTAAAATAGTACGTCTACATATTAATCTAAAATCGTAATATTTTATTTTATCATTATGACACATTTAGTTCCTATCACAATCTGTTTTTTTATGAATATTACTTTTACAAAATAATGTCGATGTTTCACATCTGCCAGGCGTCCCGTAACGGCACACATTTTTTTAACTCAGATGACGCCAGTTGATGGGAGTCATCTGAGTCTTTATATATTAAATCTAATATATAAAGAAATTGGTTGTGCAGTAAATTGTTTTTAATTTGGTTTTACAGTAAGGCAGTTTGTAAGTGGTGGCGTGCCTTCGTCTAGGAATTGAATTAGGTAGAATATAAAATAGGTTCAGAGTATTACATGCAAGATGTACTATATCTGGCGGGTGGTAAGTAATTTATATTAGTCATGGAGATCAAAAGTTGAAAGTTGAGTTGGACGCGCACACATATGAGGTCACACATCGTTGCGAATGGCTAAAGCTATTTAATGATCTTCATTAAGTGATTTTCAAACTATTGGTAATTTTATATGTCCTTCAATAAAATTATTAAATACGAAATTCTCACGCAATCAGTCGAGAGCAGAGAGAAAGCGGGTAACACCATAAGAGTTAAATAAGTAACAAAATATAAGTTGAAGAGTTACTTCTGAGTGGACAAAGACCCTACTAGCTGGTAATTTTATGTAATTGTTAATTCAACTATAATTGCGTAACAACAAACACAATAAGTAGGTAATCATATTACCTTGGCTAGTCGCATAAGCGTTTTACATTGATTTATACAATAGATTATTAATACGAGGTCTTTGCCAAAATTACCCACGTTATACACGCTGCAATTTAGGAGCGCCCACAAATCCAAGCCAACCATGCATCAACAATATGAGTGTTTGTTTTATTTCACAATGCAGCAAACAAAAGTTATCAGTTAATTCATCATAATCAGGCACATAACACAATTATGTGGGACATGTAACAGACATTTAACACACACAGTATAATAGATAATGACCGCACGTGTTCAGTGACCGTTGTCGGGTGTTAGAGTTTTGAAATTTTATACATTTACATATGAGATCACTTTATTGTAACTCTTTTTAATGGTAACTAGCCGACGGCATAGTTCGTATTGTTTGACATTAACACTACTAACAGTTAGTACAGATTAAAGTTATGTTTTTCTCATTTTCCCTGCAATTCTCTCGGTTTTTCTTTTCATATGAACCTTCGTCTGACAATAACTGATATAACAAAAAAATAATTAGCAAAATTGGTCCATTCGTTCAGGAGTGGTGCGATGAGCACACGAAATGGGGATTCATTTTTATATATTATGATAGGTAACAAACTCATTGCCGACCTAGCACTTCTAACTCAATTTCAATACCTAGTTTCATTAAAAAGATATAAAAAGAATACATAGAAACGAACAGACATTAAAGGTAGTAACTTAAGATTCTTGCGTAAACTGACCAACTACCCAAGCTTATAGACTGGAAGACGACGTTATGGATGGCGGCAGGAATAGGCAAATCGGTGATATCAAACCGAGCGAGTTGTCTCGAAACCTGTACTGGTAATCTTAAGACTATATTATATCTACGAATAGTAAATTTTTATGATTATTATATTATTATGCAGATGATGCTATAATTTTGAACTCTACACTATCTGAGCTGCAGACACTGGTTACAGTTATGGAAGATAATTACATAGAAAGATCATACAAAGAAAGAGGCTTACATTTGAATGCGACGAAAACCAAAGTTATGGTGTTTGAAAGAGATGAAGCTAGAACGGATATAAAAGTTTTAGTTGATGATGTAGTGTTGGAGCAAGTGAATGAAATTGTATATCTTGGTTGCGCTTTGAGTAGGGATGGAAGGTATACCGCGGATGTAGAGAGGAGAGCGTGTGCAGGGAATAGTGTGAATGGAGCATTGGGTAAGCTATTTCAAAGTGAGGTTTTGAGTCAAAAAGCTGAACTCGCTTTGCATAATTCTGTGCTTATCCCAACGTTATTGTATGGAACCGAGAGTTGGGTATGTCAGAAAAAGCATGAAAGTAGGATAAATGCGCTACGGAAAATCTGTGGTGTAACGCTCGCTGACTGCATTCGTAACAGTGAGATCCGTGAAAGAGTGGAATTGAAAGAAAGAATTGGTGTTAAAATGGAAAGGGCATGCTCCGCTGATTCGGTCATACGGAAAGAATGACAAATGAAAGATTGACAAAGCAGATATACAATGCGAATGTGGATGGATGTAGGTACCCGGGGAGACCACTGACCAAGGCTGACATTTCACGATCAGATCAATCGGATATTATCCGAGGGTGGTGTCAAGAGTCTCCGAAACCGGCGTGTTTGTATGAAAAGGGTAATGAATGTGAAGAAAGCCAGACAGGTTTGTCAGGATTGTGAGGTTTGACACTCGGTACTCTCTGCCTACCCCGTAAGGGAATCGGCGTGAAGATACGTATGTATGTTTGTATCTAAAATTTATACTGTCACTATAATTGTATATTTTGACAAGTGATAGCGTACTGAATTCAGCCAGCTTCAACAGCAAGTCAACCTGAAACTCCATAAGAGCGCTTGTCGGTTCAATTGCACATTTGATATGCTTGTGTATGGTGTACACAACCAATTAGTTATATGGCTTTTTGGCGTTTTTTATGTCGTACCCCGTCGTTGGCTGTGAAATTTGGTTGGTTAATTATTATCTTATTTAGCTTTAACAGATTGTTATCCTAGTACTACCTGCAATAAGTGATGGAGTTCTGCAAAGAATCAGACCGATCAGCCAGGGCACCCACAAAAAGCCGAAGACACTAATTTCTACAATGTGATAGGCGGCCACGCTGTCGCTAACCGGATACATATTCAATAGCTGGCAACGTTCTTTTTATTAGAAAATTGGAAATACACATTTTCTATTTTTTTTGTTGCTTGACTCAGGGATCAAGTCGGGACCTCAAATAGTCAAGTCCGACGCCTGACCGCTAGACCACAAAGGCGGTTAGATAAGATTTTTATTACATTTGATTAAGTATCTAAATATGTATATCTGTGTTTTAATATCACATTCATTTTTCTAAATTAAGCCGGTAAGTTATCCAGATATCTTAATTATTAATTTTTGATATAATTAGCTGCAACAAATGTATTTATGCACTTCCTTATCCATAACAGTTCCATGTAATTGAATCGTATTATGCGTTGTTTATGCCGTTCTGAATAACATGTGGTTTTAAATTGCTAATTAACACAAATACATTGATTACAAAGCTATCCACGTTTGCGTACTGTTTACATAAATAGACCAGTAAAATCTGTGCCTGCTGACTGCAACACTAATATCTAACACTATGCCACAAAACTACATTAATCATAGCTACATTATGTACCTACCTACGTCAACAAACGGATAAAACTAAGTTTGGAAACTGTGGTAGTTTATGGTAGATGGGGTACGCATATGTATACAGACTATAGTGTAAATCTTTGAATGTCACTACATGTAAGAGATTCCATTGCTATAAACATCCCAATCCGTTTTATGGCTTTATATGATTCAGGTGTAGTTGGTCGTGATCATAAATAATAGACAGCAAAAAATAAACATGGCGGCCGTATGTGCCATCTTTAGGGCGATATTTTCATTTCCATACTTCATTTATCAAATCAAAATACTAATTCTAAATATTCTAACACTCTACTACTCTTGAGCATAATATCGACCGCCTCGTTGGTCGAGGGGTTAGCGTAAACGCCTAAATCCACCTACTAAGCGCAAAGCTAGAGTTCGTCTCCTGACGGGGGCAGAGTTTTGTGTTACAAACATTTAGATGTCTGCTTTTCTGGGTCTGAGTGTTTATTAAATTTATTCTGGTACTATATAAATCGCCTCTGTGGTCTAGCGGTCCGGGTGTTGGACTTGACTGCATGAGGTCCCGGGTTCGAATCCCGGGTCGGCCAACAAAAAAGAAAATTGGATTTTTCCAATTTTCTAATAAAAAAAGTATTGGTCGGGATTGGAAATGTGCCTGGTTGGCGATAGGCTTGCCACCTATCTCATTGCGGGACTTAGTGTCTTCGGCTAGTCGTGGGTGCCTTGGTTGTACCTCTGCCTACCTCTTCGGGGATATGGGCGTGATGATACTTTATATAAATATTCCTATATTTAGGGATCGTTGGCTAACATACACCGACTTAGATGTGTCTGCATTTCCGGAACTGGTTGTTATCTGTGTACTTCGGTCTTCTTACATTTTTAAAACGATTACCTTAGACATACACACATACATACATATCTTCACGCCAAGTCCCTTACGGGAAGAGTATCGAGTGCCAGACCTCACGATCCTGACAAACCTGTCTTGCTTCCTTCACATTCATAACCCTTTTCATACAAACACGCCGGTTTCGGCGACTCTTGACATCACCCTCGGATAATATCCGATTGATCTGATTGTGAAATGTCAGCCTTGGTCTCCCCGGGTACCTACATCCATCTACATTCGCATTGTATATCTGCTTTGTCAATCTTTGATCTGTCATTCTTTCCACATGACCGAACCAGCGGAGCATGCCCTTTCGCATTTTAACACTAACACTTTCTTTCAATCCCACTCTTTCTCGAATCTCACTGTTACGAATGCGGTCAGCGAGCGTTACACCACAGATCTTCCGTGGTGCTCTCATTTCGACCGCATTTATCCTACTTTCATGCTCTTTCTGACATACCCAACTCTCGCTTACAAACAATAACGTTGGAATAAGCACAGAATTATGCAAAGCGAGTCTAGCTTTTGACCTTAGACGACATTTTAATATTAAAATGGGTTTTACTATGCTTAGGGTAAATACGGGTTAAGTATCAACGCTGAGTTAACGTCTAACTAGGGTTAAGTCACATTATATTTGACAGTTTAACTCAATAGCAAATGTAACCCAGGAATATGCAAGTAGCCATTGACCTCGAAATGTAAAGTGGCCCTAAAGCTGTCTTAATAATTATCTCATTTGTTTGTCACTTAGACAGTATTGTTATGGTCACTAAGTTCTGACAAAAACCGTAACAATTAAAAGAGTCAATGAATTGTGAAATAAATGAAACCTTGGCCTTGACTTAGATCTTTAAATGAAAAAAAAAATATGCATAACTCTTGGGAAACAGTTTTTGTTTCACGATTACAAAATCATTCTGACGTATTTTTTTGTGTTTATGAGGATTTCATAAACACAATAAAAAATATTTTGTTTCATGAAAAAAGAATCAAGTTAGAATAGAACTTTACTTTAATTTTTTTTGTACGATAATGAGTGAATATCTTTACGCCCGTATCCTCGAAGTGATAGGTACAGCGTACTATCGACCATCAGATTTCTTTTTATAACAATGGAAGGCAAACAAGCAATCGGATTTCCTGATGGTAAAAAATTCACGCCGCTTAGAAACACCAAAGGTGGTAGTGGTGCGTTGCCAACCTTAGGCCAGGATGTTAGGCCTCGAATAAAAGTACGTTTACCGGCTACCTTACCCTCCGAATCGGAACATGTCAACGGCAAGAATTGGACGTTATGGCGGCAGTAATATGTAAGGCGGTGGTACCAATCCGGGTGAGTCGCTGTGAAACTCTACCACCTAGTAGGAAGTCACGATGCTAGTGACGGTAAGCCTATGCTCGCCTTTTACGAGCTGCCTGGCAGAGAGGCAGATGGTCTATTCTGCAAAGGAGCCCGGTCCAACATAGGGAGATATCGGGTAAATATTTTTCGTCATTACAAAATTGGCGTTACTGAGGCCAATTCTGTTCTACGGGCCTTAAATGAACTTTTTAACTGCTCTATATTTCAAAAGTGTAGGATGTTCTGGATACCATCCAATAAAAAAATAATTCAGCGCCGACGAAACGTCAGGAGTAGGTTAGTTTAAAATATTATGATATTTTGAAATTGGGCACCTACGATCTGTATAATTTTCCGTGTTATAGTAAAATTTCGCAATTAGGTCGTGCTAATAAGAGTGAAGACCAAACCAAGCTATGGCAACCCAGTGCTTATAAAATTAGTGGGTGTATATTAATGGTCAACGTGAGAGGCTTGCTATAAGCAAGTTACCATTGACTACATTCAGATAGTAGGGTTACCATCATAAACAAAACTGGTTTTAGGATTTGCAAAACAAAAACATTTTTGGATTTAGAAAATTATCTTCAATATATAAGCACATTTTTTTACAATTTTTGTGATCTGAAAGTTAATCTTAGTTTAATAAATTTGTCTGTATATTATGTTTGATCTGCGTCAATCATTTTCGCTAATAATGCTCTACTAATTGAGCTAATATTGCTTAAATTTTCATACCTTAAAATGTTTAGTTCCTTTTTAAACGATTACTTCGTATCGTATCTGTCTGATGAGGTTCTCAATTCGATCCGTATGTTTTTTTTGTATGTATTTTTCGAGATCATTCCGGTGTTTGTGGACGGATTTTCAAAATTGTTTTCTAATTGAAAGCCTATAAGCTAAAGCTCTCGAGGTAGTCCCATAATAATTTGGTCCAGGTCTACGTTAGCATTCATGAGAAAACCACATATGTTCCAAATTTGAAGTCCATTTTTTGCAGTATTACTGCGTTTAAGTTATAGCGATTAAAATTAAGTTTATAGTTAAGTTTTATAATTAAGTATTAACAAATTAACTTTCCACTCAGCAGCGCCAACAAGACAGAGTAGTCCTAGAGTGCAGTGCAGCAACTTGCCCGGGTAGTAATACACTGCCTCACCTACCTATTCCTGCCGTCATAATAACTTTGTCACGTACCTACCGGTCCCAAGGGTAAGGTAGCAAGTAGACTTAAACAATAGGTTTTTCATCCCAGCCGTAGGAAAGTGACGCACCTATATAATCTAGGGTGTCTATAGGCTACGGCTGTGTTTTACCATCAGAAGAGTCGAGTGCCTGTTCGCTAACCTCTAACATAAAAAAGGAGTGGACACATTAAGGTTGCCATTTTTATGAAACAACTTACTATGCGTATAATAAAATGTTATAATGAGAATAGAGAGGGACACATCGAATCTGGATTGATATTAGCAGCTAATAATATAAATGTTTGTATTGGAATTAAATTTTGTTTTAAGCATAATATTTCAAAGGTTGCAAATTTCGTTAATTTATTTATATTTCCTTTATGACGAGTTTTTTGTAACTACCCAAGGTTTTTAAGACAATTAATAATAAAATAATAATGCCACTTTCGCAACAATAATTTTTATTTAGCTGTAATTTAACGTTTGTGCTGTAAAATTAGTTGTTTATTAAAAACTACCAAACGAAATGATTTATTACAAAATTATCATTTGAATAATAATGAAAATAGACAAAATAGAAAAAAAAACTCTCTTTGAAATAGATAAAATGAAAAATAACTCTCTTTGAAATAGATAAAATGAAAAAAAACTCTCTTTGAAATAATTCAGTTTACAAAAACATATAACGCAAATAAATAAGATAACCGGTTAAGAAAATCACATATTATTATCGTTTACTTTTATACTATTTGCATAAATCTGGTCTGCTATCTAAATATAATGTTGAATATTTTTGTATAAGTTATGAGTATTTTTTTGTGATCTTGCCAACCCTGAACCAGACCGCTTTCGTTACGTAAGTAGCAGGTTACTGGTTCGATAACGTGGTCCACATTCTCTCTTTGTTTCAAAGCAACCTACTTACTTGAAATCTGCTTACTAGTTACTTACGCTAGTCTGATATTATTTATTTAATTTATTTATACAAGAGGAGAGAAACAAGTAAGTGGGTCACCTGATGGAAAGTGACAACCGCCGCCCGCAGACATCCCAACACTGTATCACAGATGCGTTGCCGACCTTTAAGGAATGAGTACGCTCTTTTCTTGAAGGATCCTTAGTCATAATCGTTTGGGGATACCACCCTCGGTAGCTAATGGAACTCCACAAATTTATAATTTTGTAATTTTATGATATACAAACTAAATCTTTACCCGTGACTTCGTCAGAGTAGAAAACATTTCCATAAAAATTTCATCACCCCCTAATTGGAGGCTTTTTTTTAAAAAAAGTTTGCGTGTGCTTTCACTCAGGTCTTTAAGTATACGCATAGCAAATTTCATTAAAATCAGGCAAACAGTTTAGCCATGAAAGTATAACAGACAGATAGAATTTTGCATGCACACCTAACTAATTTCAACTCGCTGCTTTGCCCGCGTACCGATTCAAATTTTTTGATAAAAATTGTAACTTATATGCTATTTTTTGAACTAGAATACTGTAGTTTTATCTAACTCCGTTCAGCAGTTTGTAGATGAAAGAGTAACAAACATTCATCCAATGTGACTGGTTGATTGCATGATGACATTTTCATACTAAGTTTCATCCTTCGTAACAGTAGTTTGGGGATTGATTTTAAAAACAACAGTCTATGTTTGAAATCGGCACTTGAATACAAAATACAATGCATACAAAATATCATCAAAGTGATTTAGCCATGAAAGCGTAACAGGCAGACAGACAGACTATCGCGTTTATAATATTAGTATGGAAAAATATATGGATAAACAAAAAAATATCTTTACACTCGTTCCTATATCCGGCTGTTCCTATGTAATATGTAGGCAGAGGTAATATCTACCTAAGCTTCCTTAGTCCCACAATGTGATATGTCGCAAAACTGTTACCAAGTACCAACCGAGCGACACTGTTTTTATTATAAAATTGAAAAACTCACTCAGAATTGCCCCCCTAATAGGCAATAGAATTTGGTAGGTACCTAAAGTAGTTAATACAATTTAATAGACCAAAGGAGCGGATATAAATGGCTACATTTTATGAAAAAGGCAGCTATAATACGCTCCCGTTTTATACACCAAACTAATTATATGCTGTAAAAATGTAACAACCTCCTCTCCTGTTCAAATAGTTTGAAAAAAGTACTGTAGGTTATAGATGTTTTCGATAAATGTGGGACAGTTAAAATGAACTTCAAAAGGTAAGTTCGTTTAACCATTCAATTATTATTCAACCATTATGCTAATTTATACATAATGATATTGTACGCTTAATCGTGAGAAATTTACAGTACCGACCAAGAAGTTTCTCTTTGTGTTTTATTTATACGAAAACTCCGGCACCGTAATAGTTTTATTATTAAAAAAGGAAATTTTAACGTACCTTATGTTGTAAATGCGAGGATTGGCATTGAGCAACTTTTTAGATGCATAATAATATTTCCGTGTTATCTAAATCCAAAATTATTTACTTGAAAATATGAAATTTACCTATTTAGTATCAACACACAGAGTTTAGGTCTTACAAAGTTGTCATTAAGATTCGGGAAGTTAATTTCGTGTTTTTCAAGTAATCCCAACGTTTCATGAAAACATTAACTATTTTCGTAATTATTTTAAATGAGTGAAGTTTTCCTAATGGTAAGAGACTACCGTGGCATGTATATGCGTACATATAGGTAAAACGCTGTCCCTTGCCCAACAAAACAAGTCTACCGACTACCCTACCCTCCAGACCATATCACAATGGTGCCAGGCACTGTTGTTATGGCGACAGGAATAGGTAATGGGGGCAAGTAGCTATACAGCATTCTTTCACCGGGGTATTTTTAGTAATGTATATATTTTTGGCATAAACTTAATTAACCTATATTAACCTTTTGCAAGCTTCCAGGCCGAGAGGCATGTGATATATTCTGCTCTGCAATTCTAATTTATATTTTACGGGATACGAGGATTTTGACAATACCTCTCTGTAGTCACTACTAGACACTTGAATTTTCTATAACCACCGACAAAACCTTCATTTAACAAGAACAATATCGCTCTCGTCAGCTTTGAAACAAAAAATCCGTGTCGAAATCGTTTCGTCCGTTTAAAGGTTATGTTGCCACAGACAGACATGTACTCACAACGACACGTCTAACTTATAACTCTCCCTTATTCAGTCGGGGTTTACAAACAAAATTAATATCTGCAGCATAAATATATTGTCCCCATTGTAGTTTATACTATCTATAGACATGTGAGTTTGTGTATAATATCTAGTAGAGATAGACAGAACTACATGAAGTGACATCAATTTACAAGTTAAATAGGTAGGTAGGTAATTCGTTTGTAGAAGCCCCGAATTATTACTTTAAAGTAAATGAGTTATGGCGTATTCAAGACGAGTATGACACGAGACAACCACATTTTGAGTGCTTTATGATAACTATATTATAGTTATATCATTACCTTCCAGCACACAATAGTAAATAATACTTTAGCGTCGATGGCAACAATCCACTTGAATACGCATTGTGTGCCAAACAAAGTTACGAAGCACTTCCGAAGGCGCACGCTTTGGGTGCGCTGCCACCGAGAGCATTCAGTGCAAGGTTCTTGTCATGCTATTGTTTCATCATTTACAGATTACCATTGTAAGAATGGAATGTGATGGAGACTACGAATAAAATGTTTGTTTTAGTCTTCCGAATCATTGTTGAGTTCAATCTAAATATTGAAAATGTTTAAGCAAAGCATTATTGCTACTTTGTGTCTATAGGCAAATATTTTTCTAGTAGGAAATCCGTCGACTTACAATTCCATAAAACAAATATATTTTTTTTAAGTGAGAAGTCAGCGAACAAGTACTAGGATTTGCTTATGATAGGAGACAACGTCAGCCTCTAGACACCATATATGTTATAGGTGCGTGTTTGTCCTGCAGACAGGGTATTAGGCCTATTGTGCAAGTTTACCGGATCCCTAACCTCCAAAGTCATAGTAGTGGCAACAATAGGAAAAGTGGTGGAATTTTACCGGGGAAAATTGCTGTATAGTACTCTACTACCAGTGGTCTTATTGATAATATCGTATTTTTCCTGCGCTTGCCTCTTACGAGCTGCCTGCCAGAGAGGCAGATGGTCTACTATACTCAGCAAACATGGACTGATATTTTAGTTTTTATCGGGAGAAGTGCGTTGCCACCTCATAGATGGAATCTTTCTCTAAGTGTACAAGTTAAAGGTGAGCACTATCACTATGGCGACAAGAATAGGTAAGCGGTGGTGGCAATCCAGACGTGGTGCACAACACTACTACTCACATATTTTTACCAATTTGGTCATGAATTACAAAGAACAATGAACTAAATGTTAATTATAAAACCATTTACATTTCTATTTGTGATATTATGTTGACATTACTAAATACTTCAAAAGTCAGTAGATTTAGCAATGCACGGCCGACATCTTGTAATGTGTACAAATCTATGACTATAAATAACTTAATGTTTATAGTGCGTGTTAATTATTTCTTCATTGAAATAATTCATATAAACAAAAATATTATTTTGGTAAAAAGCTGCAAACCGAAATGATTGCACGTTTTCGAAAGTAGATCGATTTGTAGCACGTCACCTTTTGTTGGGTACCACTTTTGCGAAAGAACATTAAGAAATATAATATGTAATACTATTAATCGCAATATCTGAGTTTTAAAACACCGCAAATTATTCTACGTCACCGTTCACCGCGTCCTATACGCGAAATGTTATTAATGATTAGAATTTGCAAGTTTTTTTATTTTTAGAGTAGATACGAGTTCAAATTCCACCTATGGATATAAGTTAAGAATTAATATTTAAAAATTGGTATTAAAATATCTTTTTCTTTTATTGAGATTATCACGGTTACGAAGTTTCAAATCACCCTATACACTTTTCAGGTTATTTTTTTATGACACCTCAACTTCAAAGTGTTTTTTATTAATTTTTTACCTCAGCCAAAGTAGAAAGCCATAGCTTTAAGGAAAAGCATGAATAACTTTGCTAATTAAATTAACATGTTCATATAACTTGTTTGTGTACAATAGTTTCGGCAAAGTGTGCAAGACCATGTTGGCACATTTTTGAGTCTATTGGTAGATTCAGTGAGCATATCCTGCACACTCAGCTGCCGTTCGCGAGAGTTCTATAAAACAAGTTTTCACAGTATCTCGTTTATTTGTTATTTCTGGTCATTACGGTAATATGTAGTAAATTGAATAAAGTAACAAAATTTGATAAAATGATAATAAATTAATTCACTTAGTCCAAGTTGATTGAACCCATATCAAGAATTTATTCAAATAAATTTACATATAGAGCGACATAATGTTAAGCAAATAATAAATAAATATTGCCATATCCATTCTTGAACGAAGAATAAATTGTGTTAAAGTTTTGTAGGCTATTAAAATTAAAACTGCTACATTTTCAGGTATATGCCAGTTTTCCATACGTTTTCTAACAAACTGTTTAACCCATACTAAACTATTTTTTCCCGCTAAGTCTATAGCTATGTCAGGCATGCTAAATATGTTTGTGCCATTAGAAAAGGCAAACGTTAGAGATATATATAAAGTAGTAAATATTTCTTGTATCAAAAAACTGACTATTCCTTTTAAATCATATCAGAGAAAAGAGAACAAAGAAGGTATTACATAGCTAGGAAAGGAAGGAAGGTATATCTGTATGAATGAAAATGAATCTCCTCATGTGTTGCTAGTCGTAGAACTCGATAACGGCCTATCGAAGTGTGGAGTTTGTCTAATGTGTGTTTTGACCGATTTATATTCATTTTTGTCATTTGTAAGAAAACGTAATCAACTTGTTCTTTCACTTTTCTTTTTTTCTTTTATGGCAAAAGGCAGTGGACAAGCACGCGGCTACCCTGATAGTGACATAACCACAGCCTATAGACACCATCCGTCTTAATAATAAACGTAGATTAGGGCGAGTGAAACTTTACTCTATGGTTAAACTTGACATTACACAAATTAATTATTAATAAAGATGGAGTAGAGATGTCACTATTTCGGAACTGATCTCTAACATAAAAATAGTCCATGCTCCTACATGGTTTAATGATAGATTAACGATCGACTATCTCGACATTTAGTTAATATTTTCGAAAATAGGTTATTGCGTTCTATCAAAAAATCCTAATAAAACTTAGCTTGCGATTCTTAATTGCGTTATTTAATGTTAAGTTTGTAAAGCTTTAAAAAATAGGAAGTAAAGTTTATAAGCTAAAACAAAAAAAATATTGTAAGTAATTTTTTTTTTAAATCTATGTTTCCTTTTAAGACACGCTAAGACCTATTGCCATTCTGCCTCTTCCATCATAACATTTCTTCTATTTATCCCAAATTATGAAATTGCTGTTTTAGATAAAATAAATATCTAAATAAAGAGAAAATATAAAATGTTCCCTTTTGTATAATTTGTCGAATGTATAATTTAAGCCTTTCGTTTTTTTCTTTGTTTTAGACCAGTTTTATTTCTAAAGTAATTTTGTTTAACTCCTTAATTTCCCTATGATACTCGTAACTTGCATTTTTAGTTTTAGTTTTAGACGTGAAAGCCAATGTTTATTTTTGTCATAACAGGCACTACTCATTCACAGCTATTTTAAAACTATACCAAACATTTATTTATCGTATAGTTTTCATAGCTTGTCTTTAATAAATCTTCTCCCTTACCCGGTACCATGCCTTTTCTCTTGTGCTAATCATCTTCTTTAATTATCAAACAAAACTTTGTATTTATTAACCTACACAAAACGTCGAGAATCTCAGCTTACTTACTTTTGCCTTACACGGTTTTAGTTTTATAGTTTATCATGTTTGAAGTTATGTATAATATACTTATCACTAAAACAATTTAGTTGTTCAGTTTTTTTATTTTTTACTTCTTTCATTTTCATTTGGAGGAAATCCTAAAAAAGCGCGCTAGTAATTTTAAACGTTAAAAAATATGATTTGTGTTACCATAACATACGCGTTAGTCCCTCGTAAGAAAGGTGTTGTTATTATATGGTTACAACACTTTTATTTTATGAAATTATAAACCTACATTTCACGTACCAGACCAGTTTTTTTTTGTAAAGTCACATTGTATATTTCGTATTTCCAAAGCTAGTATTTTTAGCTCTGGGCCTCTTGCCTCTACTATTATGATTACTGTTATCGTACTAAGCATATCCTTGGTTATTTTTAAAATAAAACTGTACAAACAATGATTGTCCTATATGAAACTTGGTAATCCTCAGCTATTTCTTTCAGTAAATTTTATTGACACATGTTCATAAATAAGTATTAAATTAAACATTTACTTAACTTTATCTCTGTAATAATGATGTATAATGTGCTTATCAGTTAAGCAGTTCAGTTTTTAAGTTTTTTCCAGATTTTACATCTTTAATTGTTGAGATTGAAAAGTGCACCTTAAAAAGAGGGTCTTTCCTATTCAAACGTTCCCGCCAATCCAAAGGACAATACGTAAATTGTCAAATTGGCGGTGTCATTTATGTCATACTTCGTAGATCTTAGTTCATTCAGTACTTTCTAACTCACTCTTTTTGCTTACAAAATAAGTGTGTGGCCATAAGATACGCATTAACGCCGGTGTAAGAAATGTATAGTTGTTCTATGGTTACACCGCGTTTACTAATAAAGTTTTTAATGCGAAGATAATACTCGATAACTTAGCGTAAGCGATTTTTATTAATAAGAGGGCATAGGTATTATATGTGCATCTGTCCTATGGTAGGAGTGTTAGGCTAAAAATGCAAGTCTACCGGCTACCCTACACCATGGATCAAAACATTACAAAATATAATACGACAAGTACAGAAAACCTAAGACTTATTAAGACTTATGGCAGCAGTGCTATCGCTCATGCCATTGATAAATTTGATAGTGTCTTTTTAAGGAATTTAAAGTCCAATTGGTCGGCTTAATATAAAGAAACTAGTCCAGTTTCTTAATAGTAATACTTCATTTAAAGTGACATTCGTTATTGAAAAAAAATCCTGCTGCACAACGTTCTGCTGTCTGGGTATATGCATAAATCGCCTTAAATGCTGCATGAGTTTTAATGGAGTAATATTTTAGTTCCTTTTTTGAAGTTGAAATATTTAATTAAAGACCGACAGAAATATATAATGAGGAAGCTTATAAGCACAGGGTTTTCTAAATAAGGGATTGCCATGACCAAGAGACACCGTAGATGTTACAGGTGCGTCTCTATCCTATGATCGTTTTTTTAAAGCCTAAGATGCAATGTCCCGGCTGTCCTACATTTCAGCCTTCAGATGATGTTTATGCAACATGAAATTCCTATTTCCTATTCGGCTATAAATTATTACATACTTAATATATTGGATGATTCATAGTTGAAAGCGATATAATCGTTTTAATTGCAATGATTAATAGCACATGCGTGATTTATGAGTTATGAGAGATGCACCATTCGAGGTGACTTCGAATTTCAGATGCGTGCTGCCATTTTGTTTGTATCAAATTTCATACTTATTTTATCATGCTTGCCTACGGGCTTTGTGTGCATGTAAGCAAGGTAAAATAATATAAGTTAGTATTAGATATTCCTGTATATTAATATCGACTAATACACAGAACTACAATCTGGAATACCAGATCAAATTTTCTAAACAACCAGAACAAGAAATACAAACACATGTGTTTATCAGACAAATTCAGCGGAAATCGAACCCGAGCCTTGAGTTTCGTTTGTATGCTAACCACTAATCCACCGAGGCAGTTAAAATTGACTATAAATTCAAAGTACAGATTGTACTTTATGCGCTGCATTATTATTTTTTGATAATGGATGAAGCGGTAATATAATAAATTATAGCATATAAGGATTCCACTATATCTCAGTGTAAATGATTTGATATTTTTAGAAACTCCCGACAGGGAGTCGACGCCTTAAGTATTACGACCGTCATAACGACATTGTCATGTTCAAGTGCGGAGAATACGGCAGCTGGTCAACTAGCACAATAGGCCTAAAATCTTGGCCACAGGACTATGACATCTATGGAGAATAGGATAACAAAGTCTATGGTGTCTACAGTTGTCTATGACCATCAGGCCATCTTTGCAGTTGTTCATTCTGATAACAAAAAAAGTTATAATATAATTCTAAATCAATAAAATTTAATAGTGACCTTACGTTACAAGGGTAATGAGTAATGAGTATTGTATATGTTGGAAGTTCACTTTCACCCATGCTGCTGCGATATGAAAGTGAGAACTTACTGAGTACCTATTGTTGTAATATATATTATTGGCTGTTTCAATTTACTATTGGTACTTCAAACCACACTTGACAGTTTTAGATTTTTTATGATATTGGAAGGGAAACAAGCAGATGGATTTCCTGACAGCAAAAAATTCACGCCGCCTAGCGACACCAAAGGTGGTAATGGTGCGTTACCAACCTGAGGCCGGGATGTTAGGCCTCGAGCAAAAGTAAGTTTACCGGCTACCTTACCCTCCAAACCGAGATACGTCATGACGTTATGGCGGCAGGAATAGGTACCAATCCGGGTGAGTCGGTGAGAACTCTACCACCGAGTAAGATGACACGGTGTTAGTGACGGTTAGCCTATGCTCGCCTTTTACGAGCTGCCTGGCAGATGGTCTATTCTGCAAAGGAGCCCGGACCAACACGGGGAATATTTTTCTAACTGTAATAGCAAACAGCGTACTTCTAGATTGTGTTCATTATATTGTTTTAAATTAAGTATCAAAGAGACTTATAGATTGAGGGCATGGACATTGAAGATGCTACTGGTATTCTGCTACAAAAGTATGCTATCTCTTTCTAATAACACAAAAAGAAAAGAAACAAAACATTTTAGACATGTCCAATTAGTTCGGACATATCTTCGGACTTTTAAATCGACGGTTACCAATGAATAGTTTAAAAGTCACATTTCATGATCAGATCAATCGGATATTATCCGAGGGTGATGTTAAGAGTCTCCGAAACCGGCGTGTTTGTATGTAAAGGGTTATGAATGTGAAGGAAGCAAGACAGGTTTGTCAGGATCGTGAGGTCTGGCACTCGATACTCTCTGCCTACCCCGTAAGGGACTTGGCGTGAAGATATGTATGTATGTAGTTTAAAAGTCTGTAGAAATATTATGTACGAACTAATCTGATAGCACTAAACGTGTTGTGTTTTTTCTATTACTTGCGTTAAAAAAATAGTGATAACTTAAAATTCAGTGGGTGAATAACAAAATTACCACCATTGCCAAACTCCAACCTCAGACAGGTGACGCATAATTATCACCTTGGCGAGATATGTTTCGTATAGTAACACTCGATATTCGATACTCTGCCTACCCGAAGTGGAATACGCGAGAAGTTTGTGAGTATATTTCGAAATCCATTAAAAAATTCAGTGTTGTGTTAGTTTTCAATAATTTCGATCTGTGCTGGCGGCTACATCACTGGTTTGTGATCAAGCAATTGTGCTTTCCAGTGCTGTCACAACTTTTTGGTAGAGTCCTGTGGAGTAGCTCGTCGAATTGGTACTACCACTTCACTTATTCCTGCTGCCATAACGTCAGTACTTACCATGGTTCCGTTCTATTCTTGAGGTAGTATACCAGGTGGATTTGAAAAGGTCTAAGATGCCGTCTTTATGATAACCACGAACCAGAAACGTCCAAGAACATCTATTACGTCTATAGGTCATAGTTGTCACTTACTATCAAGAGAGCCGCCTTCTTTAATATATTATAACAAAAAACAAATGTAAATATATTATTTTTATAATATACTCATACAAAAATGTTTTTTTTAGTTATTTAACCAATCTCGATCATTATAAACATTCTTAAGATTGTCCCGAATTTGTTTACAAATTTGTTGTTTCTTGGCATAATAACACTGATACACCCTGTTATTGTCATGATAATATCGTCGGCTAATTCGCTTTAACTTCAAATCACCAGAATACCCGCACCAGTTCTCAATACAATTGTAATTAAGTAAAAACATACTATTTCCAGTCTTGAGCAATATTTTTTTATCAAGTTTGGCCATTTTTTTCGGCTTCAAACCATTAAAACTGGGTAAATATTGGTTTAAATCGCAATGAATTTTAAAAGGTGCACTCTGTTCGCATATAAATTCCTCCTGTGATAGAATGTTGGGCTCTTGAGGCCTTGCTATGTTCCCGGTGTCGACCAATTTGGTGTATGAATCAACTTCGTCCTTCTTATGGCACACTCGCCCACCATCTGCATAAGCTAAACAATCTATCAAATAAAATCGTTTATCTGGCATCGTATTAGACAAGAAAAGTAACTTGTCGGTGTCTTTATATTGATAATAGTTCACTGATTCACAGGTGTATCTCTTGTTTTGTATGTAACAAATTTTAAGATTGGAGTTAGGAGGTGTTATTTGAGTCATAGAATAAATTCTGATTGGATCACATTGTGTTGAAGTACAATTATAGAACACAGCTCCTTTTGCAGTTGTGACGTTGGGTTTGTGTGTCGCAACTTTTAAGTTGCGACGACTCGGAATGTTAAGTAGTTCGCAAACAAGTGGATTACTCTGAAATATTATAAAATCTGTATTTATTTAAAATTGAATGCATATGTTCTTTAAAGATATTTCATTACTCGCCATTATCGTGTTCTAAGATAGAAGGTAGACGGTAAACTTACGCAAGTCTTTAAATATTTCAATCGCTGGTAGGCACAATGAATATCTTAATTGTCTATAGGCACGGGGAGTTCTCCTCATTAGTCAAAATCGTCTGCTTCTTTATAGTGTAATAATGTAAATAATGTGATAGGTTACTTCGGAAGCAAAAAATAAGTTTTAGTCCTGATGATGCTATTATAAGCGAAACTGGTAGGCTATTTACAAAATAATAAATTATAAGTGATACGTAAAACAAAACATTTTTTTCTTCATATAAAAATATGAATATTTATCACAAAGCTTACAAATACACCGAAAAAATACCGTGATTATTTCAATCTTGTTTTTAGTAGCTGAAGTATAATGATGCAGTTTTAAATTCAGTCAAGTTTGGGCGCAGCAAGTCGAAAGGTATGGTGTAGTCCTGCGCGGGTACACCCGCAAATCCGATATTGTTATAAAACGTTTCCTGATATGAACTGGCGTTAAACAAAACTACAGTAACGACCGTGACGCGAAATTCACATAATAAAATCGTTAGATTTTTGTAATTTGTTTTGAAATCTGTCACGCTTTAAATGTTTCGTGGTTACAGTTTTCGACCACATGCAACAAAAACAGATTTGCAACGCTCTTGAATGTGGCATGTGGATTATTATATTAAATATACACTAAAAAATATTTCAATTTAGTGCACATCATTTTTATTGAATGGAAATAGGTGTAAATGTACTAAATTATTTACTTTTGGACTCGATAATTGAAGGAAAAATTAATTCGAAATTGAAACAAGTACCAATAAATGTACTGCACTGTTATTGGTCCACATAATCAACATAAAGTTAATTTCAATCAATCAGAACGCGCCATTGCAGTTTGTCAATGAGAACAAAGGCGTAGTGCCAATTGCTACAAACGCTACATCTCACTCTGTCAGTATCGGAAATATGTGAGGGGCATACTCAGTACTCATTTGTTAAAATAAGTAGACTATAGTAACGTTTTAAAAATTTACACTTAATTACCTTGTCAAAAACACAGACAACATTGCTGTAAACCTGAAATTCACACGAGAACTGTCATTAAGGCTTTTTACACCTAACAAACTCAGTGATAGCAGCGTATTAATGTTTGGCATTTTTTTTTAATCTGCGAGAAAGTAAGTTTCTTGGTAACAATAAATCGGAACATTTTTATCGTAAAGAGAGGTATAAAAAAACATATTTATTCTAAGGAATTAAAGGAAGTGTGGTAAAGTTTAGTGATTTATATATTTCCTAAACTTTTGACCCCACCCGCATCTTTTTTTGTCACACAATGTATGGCATGTGCAGGAGTGACGATCAACTATAACTCTTCGCTATAGTGTATGAGGGAGTGAAACAAAATATGGCAGTTGTTTAGAACTTAAAATTTTGCGTAAAAATAGTTACATCTCCGGGGTTATTCCGTATCTTTTTAGTTATGATCACTAAGTAAAGAGCACGTTACATAGCTGTCAAATGAGATCTTTCATATTTGATATCTCTATGGCTTTTCTTTTGGTCACAGATAGACACGTTATTTGACAGGTACTTTATGTAAACTTTACCCAGTGACAATTACTGAAAAGATACGGAATCAGCCCCCTGGTGGGTTACCACAAGCTCCTAAAACAATATTAGGGAGTTTTGGCGCCATTGAGAGAAAAGATGGTCGAAGTTTTTTCATAATTATTGAATTTCGTGTTAATATTTAGTGAAGTTAGTCAATTTTGGTGGCATTTTGGACAATTTTGTTCAGTAAAAGTGCACAAATGAAATAATCATAAAGAAATTAGCGTATCGTATATTTTCTTGTTGCCGCAAAATCTCGTTACATGAGCTTGTGTAAAAAGGCCACCGCTTTACCCAAGAGCCTGACCTGACTTATTGACGACTTACGACTGATGACAAATTAAAATTAATTGAAATTGATATAAAATTTGATGCAAATTTCTACTTGACTAATGGCTAAATACTAACGTGAAGGCCAAAACTTAAAGAAAGAAAGAAAGAAAACAATAATATTTTAATAATCCTTCTTGTCATAGGAGAAAAACAACCTTAAGACGTATGGTATAAAGTTGCATATATAAGTCGACACTTTACAACTTGAAAATAATACTGCTACAAGCGTTCATGGTCCCTGAACGCCCTTACTAATGAAAGTATCGTGCCTTTTGATCTGGCGTATCATTTCATTTTTGTTAACAAAAGAGAATTTACACACCAGCTCAGCGGGCGTTTAAGTTTTATTACAATTAGTAAGAGGGTAAACATATTATTCTTCATTTGTGTGTTAACTACTAAACGGCTAGACCAATTTCTTTGAAACTCAGCTTCAACTTCAATAGCTTCCTGGATGGTTTAAAAACACAGCATAATCCAGTGAAGTTGTAAAAACCGCTAGGTTAATAGCATATGCCATTAAAAAAAACTGAAAACACAATTTGACTCGGTTTGCGCTTCTGTCTGTATGTCATAAAATTAAGACAATGCAAAGATGGCCGGGCTAGTTAATTTATAAACAAATTAATTACTCTAATCATATCTTAAACCAAAAGAATTTCGAAGATGTCTCACCGCATATAATTCTAATAAGAAAGTGACTACCACAAGAGGAAAAATCATGACTAGCATTATATCACAAATCTTAAATAAATTATGTGCATAGGAAATCCGTATTGCAATAAAAATGTTATTATTGACTGCTTCATTGCAATTTTATTAAGAATCTTAAAATGTTTTCATTTCCCTATTGAATTTTATGTTTTACAACATTATTGCAAGTCGCAAAATTAGTTATATGTCTCGTGTTATTTAAGGTTTCTTAATTTTTTACATGTAAAAATTAATCCCCATTTCGCGTGGTTATAGCTTTACGCCTAAACGGATAGGCCATTTTTTTATTATTTCTATGTTGTGTTGGTTGCTGTAAGAAGACGGTTCGTTTGAAAAAAACAATGTCATAAATTGCAGGGAAACAATTTTTTTTTCATACAAACTGTTAGTAGCATATTAATGTCAAACGATATGAAGTTCGCATAGTAATAAATGAACATGACTAATGATGTCAAAAATGTAAAAGTCCATTGCCACAATACCTTTACCCCGTTACCATACAACCCTGAGCACGTCATTGGCAAGCATTGATGATATTCACGTCTGCTTGTTTGCCTTCTAATGTCATAAAAAAAACGTCGGGTTGCACTCCAGTAGTGCCGTCAGAAGTGAAAACTTGAATATTAACATTGTGCATTTTTGATAATTTGGAATGGTAAGGGAATAATTTTGCAGGAATTGCTTTAGTTATCAGTATGAAAGTACCATCATTTATTTGGCAGAATTCAATATTCATTTATTGCGCTATCGTACACAAACATGACAACACGAACATTCACGCAAACGCCCTGCGCCGTCTTATGAATTTTCGATCAGGTCACGTGTCCTAACGCGAGTTTAGAAGTTTTTACCCATTCCAAAAAAGTGCGCAACGCCGCTAAAGAAGTTTTCACTTAAAATAAATATGAAACAGGAACAGGTAAGGCAATGGTACCAATCTTCGCCAGACCAGGCCAGATGATCATATCTCTGTGCCATTAAGGGGCCATGTATGCTAAAATACGTCAGCAATATACTGTTTTTTTCATACAAAGCAAGTATGGATCTTGGTGACAAAAATACACAAGATTAAAATTAATATGCTTTATAAGACTAGTGTTTCCAAAACACGATTCATTTCACTTTGCTCGATAGAAAAAATCAAAAAGTTAACCCTTTTTTGAAAGCAAAACCCATCTGTCTACTTCAATTATGAAAATATCGACACCAGATTTAACATAAACATAGATAAGTATTATACCTAAAAGATAACTGTTTTAGTTTTTATATTCTTTTTCAAATTACTTTTATAGTGTCAAAAATAGTGATTTGGCGCTTAAGACATTTACTTTAGAGCGCAATATTTCATAGTAATCATGGAACGGGGGAGTGCGCTGATTGGCTCTTCTGGCTGACTAAGTATGGGGCCTTAAATACCATTTACACTAGTGAAAATAGGAATATTCGTACGTGCAACTTAGAAATGTAGAAAATTATAACTGAAATCGATCTTCATTACCGATGAATGATAGAAATTCGAAGTCACATTTTTTTGTTGTGCGTTACATTTCTCTGTAACGCTTTATTCAAAAAACACTACAATATGCTGTCGTTGAATTTACTCAGCTTTCGGGTCTAGATAAAAACAAAAGGAGGTGCTAAATAGAAATAAACGTAAATCAAAACTAAAGTTTCATAGTCCTATTATTCTTAAATCAAGATATGTGTGTTAAAATTACTATTAATCGTGTATAACCATATAATCAGAGCAGGTTTGATCACCACGAGAAGATACTTGGTCCGGGCTCTTTTGCAGAATAGACCATCTGGCTTCCTGCCAGGTAGCTCGTAAAAGGCGAGCATAGACTTACGGTCACTAACACCGTGACATCTCATTAGGTGGTAGAGTTTCGCAGCGACTCACCCGGATCGGTACCACTGCCTTACCTATTCCTGCCGCCATAACGTCATGACGTGTTCCGGTTTGGAGGGTAAGGTAGTCGGTAAACTTACTTTTGCTCGAGGCCTAATATCCCGGCCTCAGGTACTATTACCACCTTTGGTGTCTCTAGGCGGCGTGAATTTCTTACCATTAGGAAATCCGTCTGCTTGTTTGCCTTCCAATATCATAAAAAAGCAGTATGTAGTTTAAAGCTATCTAAATAAAAAGGGGGATGGATCAGAAGTTATATATTGACACGGTTGTAAAACCTACAGTATGATTGTGGAAGAGTATTTATTTCCTTAAACGTAAAATCGTCATTTCAAACTTAATGGTGTTTTATAGACACAAGATAATTGATTGCTGTAGACATTTATAGTCCATTCACGTGTTTGTGGGAGATAGTTTCTAGTACAGAAGTTTCTATAGATTCTTTAGGTAGTGAGTTATCCACATTAATAATGTAATTGTCAATGTGTTTTTGTGGGATAAGACAGCAAATAAGCTCAAGCCTGTCCTGGTGGTAAGAAAAAACGCTGCCCTGCCTTACATTGCCAAACACTATCATTATGGCGGAAGGAATAGGATAGGCAGTTGGTCTCTAATTACTACCAGGCAAGTAATATCCCAACATCAAGCTATTTACTATCAGAAAAGCCATACGCTTGCTTAACTTCCATTTACATAAAAACTGTTGGCCGTCGACGTTATCTAAGGCCTGATGCACACTGAACGTTTCTTGTGATAAAGTTACTATATTTCGCTTTAGTTGGTCAAGTGCTAGCAAACCACTGTTAAATAATAATTATCGTCACTTGTATGGTGGTTAGTTCCTTTTAAAGATAACATTGACAGTTGTGAATGAAATTGCATACCAATTTAGAGTGAATTATATTCAAATAGTTAAAAAAACTTAAATAAAAAATAAAACGTCTTCACATACTTTGAAATTTTTAAAATTGCTAGACTTTCTTCATGTAAAAATACTATTAAACTTTACTAATAGCAGATGCAAACTCCAATGCAATAAACTAAAGAAAACAAATCAATCCTACCGAAAAATGTTGGTGCTATCAGCAAAATAAATGGTCGTCGTTTTTTTGTAACTATTAAAAGTTGTGTATGTACTGAGTAAAAATAGTCAATAATGGTTGCATTATGTACAATTTTGTTCAGTTATAGGACACAATAATGTATTCATGAAGAGATTAGTTTATCAGGACGCCACTGACTGACCCTGATTTGATTTTCTATGAAGACTTTTGATTAATTTTGAATAATTTACACCCGATTATGTTAAATCGGTTAACTCGATTCAAAGTCAAATTTGTCTAATTGCAGATACTAACGCTAATGCCAAGAACTAACAAAGGACAGAATCAATCTCACAAAACAAACATCTTCATTGATTAAATTAATGGCACTTTAAATTATTATGAGTAAAACTTAACCCGTAGTCTTCAGTTTTGAGTCTGACTGCTAATCACACGTTCACAAAAATAACTTAATTAACCAATGATTGCCAGTCAATACTTTAAAATTTGACTACATTAAATTTAATAGTCAGGAAGTCTTTAAATTTTCGAATTGTTTAAATGGCTGTAATTTAATAAATTGCTATATTTTCAATTCATATTTAAAAAGAAGAGGTTCTCGAAGCTATATTTGTGTGTTACCTAAAAACTTTTTACTAGACAAATTTTAAAAATATTTAATAACAGTGGTTCTTCGTCCTTCGATTATATTGGTAACGTTCTCATTTTATGATTATTTAAAAACATAATAATTCAACTTACTAATGGACAAAATAAGATTCAATAGAAATTGAAGTCGTTTATACAGTTTACCGTATTTTAAAAAAGTAATTCACGATCAGATCAATCGGATATTATCCGAGGGTGGTGTCAAGAGTCTCCGAAACCGGCGTGTTTGTATGAAAAGGGTTATGAATGTGAAGGAAGCAAGACAGGTTTGTCAGGATCGTGAGGTCTGGCACTCGATACTCTCTGCCTACCCCGTAAGGGACTTGGCGTGAAGATATGTGTGTATGTATGTATGTATGTAAAAAAGTAAATTTCCTTACCAGCAAAATTATCTCCCGTTTATGCATTGTTCATCACAACAGCAGATGTCATCAAGGATTCTGAAAAGATAATGTTTCAACAATCATTTAAAATATCCAAAAATATTAAATTCGTATAACTGTATCTTTAGAGACATTCTAGAAAAAAACATTGGAATGACGATTGTAAATACTTTACATTTATTTTATTTTAGTGTTAGTATTTATTTCTCTGTTTTTATTTCAGCTATTCATCACAACAGCAGATGTCATCAAGGATTCTGAAAAGATAATGTTTTAACAATCTTTTAAAATATCCAAAAATATTAAATTCGTATAACTGTATCTTTAGAGACATTCTAGAAAAAACATTGGTATGACAATTGTAATTCCTTTACATTTATTTTATTTTAGTGTTAGTGTTTATTTCTCTGTTTTTATTTCAGCTATAAGGTCTGTTTTGATTCGGTTTTCAATATTTGGATACTATTGGTTTAAATTAAGTATATTTGCAAAAGGAGACCGAGATCAAAACCTTGGCACGGAATAAACTATAGTACTAAATTCAGAATGTAGATATTTCTTTGATATAAGTTACTAACCGTTGGTAATGAAATTTTATATTTTCATAGTTCGCAGGTGGTGCAATATAAGTCTACATTTTTTTAGATACTGATTTTTAAATTACCAGTTTCACTTTATACAATACTAGCTGCTACCTGCGGCTTCGCCCGCGTTTTCACAGAAACCCGGTGTGCGATCGGGAATAAAAATAGCCTATATGTTAATCCAGGTCACAATCTATATATCCTCCAAATTTCAGATAAATCCGTTCAGCCATTCGAGCGTGAAAGAGTAACAAACATCCATACATACATGCTTACAAACTTTCGCATTTATAATATTAATAGGATTATCGGGGTATCATGTCACAATTGTAAAAATTATTTTTATGTTGAGTATTGTAAATGTATATCATTTTTATCATATAAATAAATTTTCATGATATGATATTTTTGCATCATTTTTGGAAAAAGAGGAGTATTTTAATTTGCCGTGTCTTTATGTCGGTCTGTGTCATTATAACTTTTGAAGGGATGTGATCCAGGTGGTTTTCAGCTATAATGTACTGTAGGTTGTGTTGCGGATGATATTTATATATATATTTAATTTAGTAATAATTAATAATAACTCTTGGATTTTCTCAAACGTTATCTACTTTTGTGATATTACAGATCCATCACTTCTTTGGTCTAGTGGTCCGGTGTCGAGCTTGACTTCATGAGATTCCGGGTTCGATGCCACCTATCACATTGTAGGGTTTAGTGTTTGGCTAGTCGTGGGTACCCTAGTTGTGATTCTGTCCATCTCGTCGGAGATACGGGCGTCAAGAATTTTTTTATATAATAGAATTTAATTCTTTTTTGTCTTCTTTGATTGCCTTCAGCATTTGGTTATTAAGATGTAACATGTTTCTCTCCTAATAAGAGACGACCGTCCGCTGTAGACGCCATATTATGTGATGATGTTGTTTTCTTGCTGAAAATTTTAGACTACGTATGCAAGTCTACCAGATAAAGTATAATCTAACATGATATACGATAGTGGCGAAACGTTATGAACAACAAGAATGGGTAAGGCGGTGGTACCAAATCGGACGAGTTACTATATAACGCTCTACCATTTAGCTATTATTCAAAACAGTTTGGCGCAACTTTCATATAAAAAAGCGAAAAAAAATAAGTTTGCTATGTTTTTTATTCGCCCAAATCATATGACACTAGTTGCCTTATATCTGAATGCCTTTAGACTTACTTTCAAATTATATAGGTTATAATTTTTCAAGTAAACTTTATACAAATTCGGGTTTGCTATGTATCTATGGAAGTCCCGCCTCTTATAACGTAGTATTTATATACTCTTTGATTCAAAATATATACTTACAGGGGAAAAATGAAACAGAGAACAACGAAACTCATACGAAAAGTTAAAAGGTTAGCAACAGCTGGTACAATTTGTTTTGTAATATAAAACACAGTTTTCCAAGTTTCGATGAGATAACATAATGTTCTGCCTGTTGTCGAATTACAGCAATGTGTATGTTGCGATATCATTATTTATTTATAACTTTTGGATTACAAAATATTCGATACTAAAGTAAGCTGCACCTTAAACTATAATGTAACGTTATTTAACAAGTTTCTAAATCTTAATTAATACTAAACAAGTTTATTTGGGATTCTTGTATTTAGGTAAATATTTTTTTTGCATGCGGGAAATGAAATTCCATATAAGATTTTTAGATATTAATTTTATTTAGTTTTTTTCACAGCATCATGTCGTATGTAAATCTTCTCTGTGGAAGTTCTGCATAAGTGAATAAGTATCTTCACGCCCAGATCCACGAAGAGGTAGGCAGAGGTACAACCAAGGTACCCACGACTAGCCGAAGACAATAAGTCCCACAATGTGATAGGTGGCAAGCCTATCGCCAACCGGGCACATTTCCAATACCGACCAACGTTTTTTTTATTAGAAAATTGGAAAAATCCAATTTTCTTTGTGTTGGCCGACCCGGGATTCAAACCCGGGACCTCATGCAGTCAAGTCCAACACCCGGACCGCTAGACCATAGAGGCGATACTAGATTTATTTTTTAGAGTAAAAAATACCAAAATTAATATTCTCATTGTAATGTTCAAACACATTTTTGAAAATGTAATATTCTTATGTTTAAATGTTAAAATGTGATATACACCCTGTAAATACAAGGAACAAAAACAATCTTGCATGATTGTTTCGTCTCCACAGAATAACCTGTTCCTTCATGGGACAATGTTTACGTTTTTACTTTAAATAAATTAAAAAATATATTAAATTCAAATTGTGAAAAAAGCTTAGACTACAAAATATCTAGCCGATTACAATGCTTGGGATTGATTACCTCTCAAATGAATCTCTTATACATAATTATAAAAATCTTATACATATAATATTTTGAAAGCCCGCTTATTTTTTTCCGCCGGATCTTCGCCGTAGCCATGTTTCGATCCGATGGTGTATTTTAGGATTCTAAAGACGCGTCACAAGTATTCTTTGGGTCTCTGTGAAATATCTTTTTTATTATTGTTAATAAGAAAATTTAAATAAATGTTATTTTTGGTCTACAAAACAACGAACACATGAAGCGTGAAAGAAGCAAAAGCAACCTAGGTCTATTATAGTAAATCCGAGTACATTTGGTCGTGTGTGTCGTGCAGTGCGATAGTTCGATTAAGGTCACGCGTGGGCGTCTGTGTGTTACGTTTTCGTTCTCGATATACGCACTGGAGGCATTGGCACGACGTGAAATATTTGTGACATTGAAAATGTAGGTCTTGTTTAGAGGTCACCGGTCTTGTGACCACCTGACAGCCACTTCTGTATCACCTTCAATTTGTGGTTCTGAAAACGATTTGGAGTTTCATTTGGAATGTGTATGGCACTGTCATGTGCCGGTCTGGAGTAAAGGGTAGTCGGTGGACTTGCATATTGGGTCTAACAACTGTCACAACTCATGCACCTATAACGTTTATGGTGTTTTTGGTGTTACGTTGTCGCTAACTATCAATTAAATGCTGCTTAAAACCAACTTCGTTTTTCAATATTTCGTCATATACTAAGTGTACAAAAAAGTTTTTTTGTTGGTAGTATACGTATGATATATTATGTATTGTTGTTATTTAGTGCATATTATTTGTATGTATATTTAATGTACTTTATTTAACATGTATGTTTTATATGAAATAAAACATTATATTTATTAGATTAGCATAAGTTTTTGTTTTGTGGAGCCCTACCTTAGTTTTTAAATTACTTAATGGTCTCCTTCACCCTAAGGTTGTCTGGCAGAGATCGCTCTGAAGCGATAAGACCGCCTTTGTGCACCTAAGTTAAATATTATTATACCTAAGGGAAAGAATGTGTATTATTTTGTAAATTTTTGGTGCATAATAAAGTGTATTCATTCATTCATTACATACATAAAAAATTGGCATCGAACATATAAATTCCTCCTTTGTTGGAGTCAGGCAAAATTAAAAGATATTGGTACTTATACCTAGACATTTAACAGTAGCTGTGTGCTGTGTGTGTAGGTAGTGCCTAACACTATCTTGACAATACTTAAAGGTGACAGACATAGCCTTTTTAATTTACTATTCCAGCGTAAGTATTTACGGGTTGGCAATGTACCGGCTTTTTGAGGTCCGTGGGCGACGAGTATTCAGACGAAACGCGTTTAACTGTTGACAATTCCCGTCCAGCTGTCGTCCCGCTTAGTCTCGAGGATCTGAGACCGCAGACAGTGAGCGTCTTGCTTAGTCTTGGGAATCCGAAACCTTTACTCACGAGCGAAGTCGCGGGTACAGCTAGTAACTATGAAAGACAAAATTTGGAATTTTGTTGCTGGTTATTGCCTACAATATATTAACAATCGCCTAAGGGTTGGGTTGGGTTCGACTCCCGGTTCGGGCAACAAAAAATTAGAAAATGTATATTTTTAATTTTCTAATAAAAGTAATGTGGCCGGTTGGCGATAGGTTTGCCACATATCACATTGTCGAACTTAGTGTCTTCGGCTAATTGTGGGTGCCCTGGTTGCGCCTCTGACTACCCCTTCGAGGATATGGGCGTGAAAATACTTACATTAATAACGTAGCACGGTTCATACTGGCTCGTCTATTTTGCCAACGGAGATCAGATTCATATCAGCTGCTAGCTGTTTTGTTTTGCCCTCTTTTAATTTCGGATTATAGTAAAAAAGTACGAACACATAAAATAAACAAATGAATACTTTATTATGCACTAACAAAAAACAGATTGACCATTTATACTTTATGATATTTTATTTTACTGGCAAACACTTAAATTAATTGGCACAAAAAGGCATTTTGATTGGTACCTAATAAACGATCTCTGCAAGATATGTTTAATAATATCTTATGCCATTTAATACAGTACAATATATTAGTTTATCCCAAATATTTATTCTCAAAGACAACCTGCAATAATTCTATTTAATAAATTAATGCGTAAAATGGATCTCATAGATTTTAAGTAAACTGGTCACAAACTGCTACGCTTGTTAAAACTATACCTATATAATGTTATTTTCCCTTATACTGAAAGTAGGCAATATAAGAAAATAGTCAAAACTAAAATGCTAGTAACGCGTATAACTCCTTCATAAATGTAGATGTATTAATAACAATGATCTGAATTTAATAATATTACACCATTAACCATTTATAGTATAAATAATATTAAAATATAATATTTAAATAGATTAAAGTACAATGGCACTTATCTCTAGCGAGAGATGACCCGTGATAAGGAAACACCAAAGACAATGGTAGGCACCAAGGTACCACAGGAAATAAGAAATACTTTATTATGCATCACAAATTATAATATTATATACTATCATGATTTAAATATTACAATATTCAACTTAAGGCACACAAAAGCGGCCTTATCGCTTTGGAGCGATCTTTGCAAAACAACCTTAGGTTGTGTTCCTACTCATAATGTGTAGGTATAGCAATAGATATTTTATATGTATAAATAAGAATTATATATAATAACAACAATAGTAAATCCCTACCCTATATATTGGTCATCACATTACGTGTGAACGGATTGACCAATTTTATTATTTTTTTGTGTTAGCTGCAGTTATCGTAAGGAGAAGGTTCATATGAGAGAAAAAACTGGAAAGACAGAGAAAATAGGAAAAGCAACATCAAGCGGTACGAAGTTCACCAGGTCAGCTAGTGTACCTAATATAAAAGTGTAATACCTAATCTAATACTATATGTAGATTAAGTATATAAAGGTTACAGGTTCAAATCCTGTCTGGGGCGAATTTTTTTCTTTCTTTAAAAATTTATCCCAAGCACAGGGCAAGTGCTAAAATAAAAATATATAAAGAACCTTAAAATTATGTTAAAAAGTATATTATAAAAGTGACTATCCAAATATGTACTATTTATTTACAAATTCTTTTTGGGAGTTGATTTTTAAAAATAAAAGTAGGTTATGGTTGAACATTTTAAATTATTTCGGAATTGGTCAAACCGGGTCCTGCCAGGTAAATGGTAAAAGCTTAACAGGCAGACAAAGCCTCGCATTTTAAAATTATGGACATTCTAACACCCACTGTGTTGACAAAGTGAACAAAGACTATTTTCATCATAATCGAAAACTATAATGCTATCGCAAGATATGTTAATAATACAAAACGAATGTCATCTTTTTTTTTTTTTTGGAATGACTAATGTGTTGTCAACCTCGCGGTTTTTACAACTTCACCGGGCTTTCTGACGAATGTCATCAAATTATGACATAAGATAACATAATAGTTATTGTGATTTAAAGCTTTTATGTTGAATATTTACATTAAAAAAAAACGTATTATTTGTACGTTTTAACCTTGTTACTTTATACTGTAAAATAGGTAGGTGGGTAACAAACGATTTGTCATAATCATAGTGGGTCGCTTGTTTTTTGATATATTAATTCGTAGATATTCATTGCGTTTCTGCTTTTGTGTCTGGCTGTTAGTCACTGATGTATGTAATTTCTTGTGTAGAATAGACCATCTGTATTCCTACCAGACAGCTCGTAAAAGGCTAGCTAAGGTTAAACAGGTCATTATCAACAGCACCACGGGTAGAATAGCACTGCAAATTGTCCGGGTAGAGATCCATCGCATTACTAGCTCTAGAAGACAACAATAGCATATTACACTTTTTTATGTGAAAAATCAGCGTATCATACGGCTCTACCAATGGTAACAAAACACCGTGGTTTGAAGATAATATGGATGTTGTAGGCCTAATGTGCCAGTATACTGGTCTATCGGTTGCCC
>NJDC01000403.1:9452-27983 GCA_002245475.1 Calephelis virginiensis
AGCTTTTCTACAAAGTTGACCTTATGACGTAAGATGCTTTTACTGAGAAGGTTGGTGCCACCTCATCTTGGGGGTAGACCTTTTTTAAGCCTTTAAGGTAAAACTATTTGATAACATTGTCTCATTGGTTTAAAATTATAAAGTTTCACTAGCGGATAGGTCAGAAAGTAATAACTTTCAGAAAAAATATTATAATGCGAAAAATTTCTTTAAATTTGAAGATCTAACCATTGCAGTGCTTTACCTTAGCAAAAGTATGTCAACTCTCAAGATAAGGTGGCGTCAAATCTAAAAGTAACGGCTAAAGATTAACTTTTTAGTAGAGCCTCTGAAAATCCTAAATCCAATTTTCAATGAAAATCCCTACTGCTTTGCAAGATTATGAGCATTTACTGCACGAAGTTGAATAATAGTGCTTCTTGTAATGGTTTTATTTACTTACATGTATCCAAAAACTACCAAGAAATAAAATTTAAAAAAAAGTAACTCAATAATTAATGTTTTTTACGGGCCAATGGTACCATTCACTTTAAACTTGTTTATAGACTATTTCGCAAAGGAGAAAACACCAGAATCGTAGTATGCGCACATTAGGGGGCGTCCACAAATTACGTGAGATGTTTAAAGGGGGGAGGGGGGTCTCGGCAAATATCACGTAATTTTTTTGCTTCAATCACAAAAAAAAATGCTATTTTGGTCCATTTCATGCATACTTAAGATTTAATCTTAAGCAAAATCGTAATACAACGAAGATCATTCACTAATTCCTTCAAAAGAAAATAACTTCATTCATACCCGACTTTATACATCTACTGACTCTCAAACCACCGTATACCTATAGGTATATTTGTTTTGTACCAAATACCTAAATTCACTCAAATAATCAATTAGGTTTTATTTAGGATTGCAAACAAGGATTTCCTGATGGTGAAAAATTCACACCGCCTATAGACACCAAAGGTGGTAATGGTGCGTTGCCAACCTAACGTTGGGAGGTTAGGCCTCGTGTAAAAGCGAGTGTACCTTATCCTCCAACCGGAACACGTCAATGGCAAGCACTGACGTTATAGCGGCAGGATTAGGCAAGGCTTTGTTGCCAATACCTATGCTCGCCTTTTACACACTGCCTGGCCTGAAAGCAGATGGTCTATTCTGCAAAGAAGCCCGGACCAACAAGGGGGTTGATGGACATTTGACAATTCCGGACTTTAAAGAGCATAACCAAAAGTCATTTGCTCCATTTTTAATACGACACTGCCTACCGATTCAACCGGAACGAAGTTGAAGGAGCAGATGATTTTATTGAAAATCATACGGGCATGTTGGTTCCAATAGTATCTTTTGAGCCTCAAAGCATTTGCTGTAAAAATCCAATACATTTAAATAAGAAACCCACATTTCGAAAAATCTCACGTGAGATAGGAGGGTGGGGGAGGGGGTTTAATAAAATCTCACGACATCTCACCAGGGGGCTCAAAAAATGTAAAAAAACACCTCACGTAATTTATGGACGCCCCCTTAACAATATACTTATAATTATCTTTACCTCCTTAGCGCCTATATTGTTATCTCATGGCGAATTGTTACAAGGTTGTGTTGGAATGAGAGTCAGAATAGCTTGCTGCTCATTGTTGTATAGAAAAGTAAGAAAACTTTTAAACTACTTTAAAGAAGCTTCCATGTTCCTGGCTTAAATGGTGAACCCGAGCTAGCTTCACCTACCTAAATAAAACAGAAGAATATAATTGCCTTGCTGTGGGGTCAGACTAATATGTGTAGTTTGTCACGTAATATCTTCACGCCAAGACTCTTACGGGGTTATGAATATATAAAATAAGTAAGTGAATTTCCCTGGACAAGTTACACAAATGGAATATATTTTTTTATGATATTGGAAGGCAAACAAGCAGACGGATTTCCTGATGTTAACGAAAGTTCGTAATGGTGCGTTGCCAACCTGAGGCCGAGATGTTAGGCCTCGAGCAAAAGCAAGTTTACCGGCTACCTTATCCTCCGAACCGGAGGACATTATGACGTTATGGCGGCAGGAATAGTTAAGGCGGTGGTACCAATCCGGGCGAGTCGCTGCTAAACTCTACCACCTAGTCAGATGTCACGGTGTTAGTGACGGTAAGCCTATGCTCGCCTTTTACAAGCTGCTTGGCAAGGAAGGCAGATGGTCTATTCTACAAAGTAGCCCGGACCAACATGGGGACTCCAAAATAAGCAAATACGCTTGTATCATGGGTGTTAGTCAACAATTCTGATACATGTTAATACTTAAATAAATATCAGAAAAAATATAATAAGCACCCATACCCAAAAATACAGATATCTAAATGTCATCACACTGCCCCCGTCGGGAATCGAGCCCGAGCTAAACATTTAGTCGGTATAGTTAGGCGTGTACGCTAGATATGGAGTATCGAGCGCCACGAGTCTTGTAGACCAGAGCCCTTACCATGAGTTTGTGTAGATTACGTTCGGTAAGTTACGTGTCGAAATCTATAGCACTTTTGGTCTAAAAAGGTGTTTCTCTTAGTTACCGATAGAGGCACTGTTCAAAGTTTTCATACAAATAATTTACAGAGACGGTAGCGAGTATAGTAAACTTCACAAGCCGTAAACTTATATAAGGGCCCTGCTTACATAGAGTTAATATTTAAGCAGGAAACATATTATTAGAATCGCCTACTTAATTACTAATTCCTGCCGCTCTACTAACAATGCCATATTTCAACCCAGAGGGTAGGGTTGCCAGTAGGTATGCAAAATAGGCCTAAACCTCTGGCCACAGGACATCCTACGTCATAAGGTCAACTTCATAGAAAAGCTTCTGCAGAACTTAAATCTTAACATAAACAAATAAATATCCCCGAATAAGTTACTGAAAATATTAAAAATATTTCATTTTTGAATTTCGATTTATTCAATTTCCCACTATTATTTAATATTCGAAAAATTATAATTATAATTTAAAATTATCTTTTAACATATAAAAACATCTGTCAAATTTCTATTCGTTAAACGTAAAATAAATTAAGAACAATATCTGAAATGAAGGTTACATGAATGATGAAAATAGTTGTTCCGGCAAACTTAATTTCACCCGTTTAGTTTGTATAGGAAAATTTAAAATGTTGTTTTCCCTAGTTTCCTCGCAATCAAACGGGATAAAAGAATCCTATGGTCCTTTTTCTGATGCTAAGTTACCTCCCGATTAAATTTCAGCCAAATCAGTTCAGCCTTTCTTAAGTTATAAATAGTGTAATTAGCACGACTTTCTCATATATGTATAGACTAGCTGACCCAGCAAACTTCGTATCGCTTGACATTAACAGCTATTATTTATTAATTGATGCTTGGATAGTAGCGCAGTCTGTCGGATCTAATGTGAAACATTCCAAAATCAACAACTACTTATTATCAAAAAACTAGTTAAAGAAATGTTTTCCAGGAGACCAAATTGTGAATCTAAACCATTTTGAAATTCCCTTTAATACATACAAAAAAATTCATCCAAATTAGTCCAGTCGTCTAGAAGGAGTTCAGTGACAAATACGCGAACACAAGAAATATATATTTAAAAGATGACTAATATATATTGCCGATGCCAAGGGTCTTTCAACTTCACCGAATTTCCTAAGCGAGCAGGTTGTTCAGCTAGTTACGTATCGAAGCATAAGATCCAAGCCGTAAGATAGCACCAGTAACATCCATGGTGTCTACCAGCAACAGTTGTCTCGTAACATTGGGAGAGTCGCTAGCTTGTCCACTTTTTTACGATGTGACAACGTTTTCCCCGTCTGCCAAACAGAGATATTAATCTATATGCTTTTGTTGTCTTGGGTCTGTACTTGGCACAGGCATGCAGTAAAAGGTCATAATGTTTAAATTTTATAATATTGGGAGGCAAACAAGTAGACAGATTTCCTGATGGTAAGAAATTTATCCGTATAGAGACACCAAAGGTTATGGTGTGTTGCCAACCTTAGGTCGGGATGTTAGGTCTCGAGGAAAAGTAGGTTTAGTGGCCAAACCGGAAGACGTCAATGGCAAGCGCTGACGTTATGGCGGCAAAAATAGGTAAGGCGGTGGTACCAATCCGGGCAAGTCGCTGCGAGACTCTACCACCTAGTCAGATGTCACGGTGTTAGAGACGGTAAGCCTATGCTCGCCTTTTACGAGCTGCCTGGCACAGAAAGGCAAATGGTCTATTTTGCAAAGGCACCCGGACCAACACGGGGAGAAGTAGCCCTCAACTAAGTTCGTGTTTTAACATTTTGTTGCTGTCCCACGGGAACTATTTTCCGGGACAAAGTATTTGTTAAATCTAATTATTGTCTGCAACTCCACTCGTGTTTTAAAATTATGTCACTTTTTCACGCTAATATAAATAGCTATTAAGTTTATTGTTTAAATTATAAAATATTTTCATACCGGGATGAAACTATTCTATGTCCGTCTTCAATCTATCCATATATTAATACGTGATGCCAAAACTTTGGACCCCTTTTTACGAAAATTGCGTAGACTCAGGAGCATAAAATTTGGCACACTTGTAGTTTATGTGTAGGAAAAGTGCAGAACGCTTTTATTTTTCAATAGTAATGCTTATAAAGTACATTAAATCAATAAATAAAACATTACCCACTCTATCATGCATTTGACTCACACAGACAAATATATTGATGATAACGATAAAAGGTCACAGATGGCGCACTAAAAAGCTTAGAAACAAAGTAGTTGGTCTTTAAAAATAAAGATGGCGTTCTTATCAACAAGATATTAAAATGTATTATGGTTGAATTTCAACCAATGGGCGACCACAGTTGCCTCTGTAGTCTAGCAGTCTAAGTATCTTACAAAAAAAATGTTGCTCGGGAATGGACATGATCGCGGTTTGAGATTACCCACATTGTCAGAATAGTCATGGGTGCCAAGATTGTGCCTCCGCCTTATCTTTGGGGGTATGGGTGTGAAGATACTTCTTTTTATGTACACGTTTTTTGGAGTTATCACTTGTACTTATCCACTGTATACTTTATTTAACACTTTCTGTTACTTTCTAGCCAACCGGTTTCACTTTTTACAGCATCATCAGGGCTTTAAAACTAAAGATAAAAAGAACTTTTTTGATTTAACGTTCAATACCTATTTCTACCTTCTTTTTATCAAATACGGACAGGTGTAAGGTGACATTATAGTCTGTGTCACAATGACCTAAAGTTTATGATTATAAAGCCAACTTAAACCTTATAGTACTTTAATCAATGTTTATTAATATGGATAATAAACTTCTCACGTACCTTCGTATTAACCCTTTTTCATTCAACCCTTTGATATTAGCTTAGAGAATAGTCTGAATATAAAATGATTCAGTTTATATAAAAAGGAACGCTTTGCACAGAACATGTTCCATTGTATACCTTTTGACGTGTATCAGCATTGAACTGGCGTGTACTTTTATATTTTTATGGAAATTTTTTGTTGAAAAATCACGCACAGAACATTGTTCCACGTGAGCGCATCCTACATTGCAAATATCAAAGCAATTTAGAAAAGAGCTCCTAACATTGTAATATGTTGGGAAGTTTTGTAAAAATATTCAATGTTGAGGTTTAGATATTCTTATAAACATACTAGCTGGTTCATTTGGCTACTATGTTTATAAGACTTAGTCCTGTCCTAACTATGAATACATTCTTATATAAACCTTGACAATAACTAACACTTAGAAAAAAGAATTAGCTAAATATATATCTGTATTCTTCACTACATGGTATAAAACAAATTCGCTTCCTTTGTCCCTATGTCCATTTGTATGCTTAAATAATTAAAAGTAAGCAACGGATTTTTCAAAGATAAAGTGTTTGAAGAGGAAGGTTTGTATGTATATTTCATAACCGTACGAAGCCGGGACGGGCCGCTAGTTATATTAAAAACTAACACACCACAGACGTTGTCCCACAGACGTTGTATTGTCTTAACTATGAATATTGATTTCTTATCTAATTTTCCACTAAAATATGGCATTTCTGCTGACAATAATTAACACAACAAAAAATAAGCAAATTAGATTCTACCTTCCATACGATACGATAACCTAGGGCAATAGAGATTCATTATAAAAGTAGATAGATTAAAGGTTATAATATATAGATAAAGGATAGATTTATTTTAGAAGCTGCTTTTGAAAAAAAATTCAATAAATGTTGGCATATTATGATATAGTATATATTAGTATCTATTAATATAAGCTTAGCGAGTTCACCGTGTGTGTATGCGGTGTATGTGTTATTCTGATGACCTTTATTACTGAGAAATTTCATCTTAATTTGTTATGTAGTTTTTGCGTGCAACAGCAACAAAAAGTTGAGAACAAGAATGGACAAAAAGAGTAACCGAATGGTTATCCCGGTATCTTACACGGGCACAAGGTAGAAAGAAAAAGTGGAGAGACGTATTTAGTCGACGGTGTGGAGCGGGCTGGATGAGAAAAGCAATGAACTAAGTTTCTTTGAAAGTGTTTGGAGGAGCCTATGACAAAGTGATAACTAATTTCATAAATAATAACGACTATAATTAAATACTAATAAAAAAATAAACAAATCATCGGTTTATTTTTTTATTTAAACATTTTCATTAAAAACTTTAATTGTATTAACGTAAAGTTGGTCTTTATTACTTAATAGAAAGAAAACTATTTTAAAGAACTTTTTTATTTTTAATTAAGCTCTTGTACCTGCTACAGTCTGTAAAGTATAAAGGTTTGCAAAATTTGATTCTTTAATAACAAATTAGTTTGTTACCTATGTTTGTACACAACCGAAACGAATAAACATGTCTACTTAATGTAATACACAACTTTCTGTGACTAAGTCCCGGTGTTAACATTATTAAGAAGCTAATTAATTACTTTCAATTTATAAGACCCTGAGCCATTCAAAAATAAACGCTCAAGGAACCTTTCAACGGAACGTAGCTCAAGTTGATTCGCGAGTCATGGCACAATACAGGCTCGACAAAGAGCCTCCTAACGACCCCGAATTTATCCTTAACTTTCCACTAATACTGTCATTAAACAGCCCTTTGTTTTGAGCTTTGATAAAAACGGCGAGAAGCACCTCCGAGTTCCTAATTTTTATCTTTCACGGGACTGGAACAAAAGTAAATACCTCCTAACAAAGACACCCGGTGAGATTCATTTTCACTGCTCCGAGTTCATTTATCTTAAAAGAAAAAACAACAGAACAGGTTAACGGAAACTAGGTGCTTTCGTGCTTTAATAATATCATGAAATTATACTTTACTAGCTTTTACCAGCGGCTTTTCATAAGTCATTATAAAGTATCCTATATTAAGGTATTTTTATTTTAGCACTTGACCTATCTTGGGTTAAATTTCAACAAATTTTAAAGATAGAGAAAATTTCGCTCCAAACAGGACTTGAACCTGTAACCGTCTCAAGCCGTCGAATGCTCTAATTCATTATATTAACACAATTATAAGCTCAAATGCTACCTACTGAAGACTCAAAGTCTGGTCATTTATCAAAAGATTGTAGACAATGTTCGTTGGAACTTGTGGCCTTGTATGCTTCAAATAGCGCCTTTAAATTTATTTTCGTCTGAATGATCCTACCTAGTCTTTAAGCTCAATAAAACATATTACTAAAGTTGAATTGCTCTTATCTGTAGTCTAACGGTCAATGTTGAACTTGACCCCTAGTTCACGAGGCCCCTAGTTCGATACCCGAGCCGGGGAACAAAATGAAAATGTGTTTTTTCAATGTTTTGATAAACACAACTTTGCCTGGGATTGAATATGTGCCCGGTCGGAGATAGGCTTAGCAGCTCTCACGTTATAGGTTATAGTGTCTTAAGCTATTCGTGGGTGCCTTGGTGGTTACCTCTACCTCCCTTGTTGAGATACGGACGTGAAGATACTTTTGTATTCTGAAACATTTTTTTTAATACTTCAGAAATCTAACGAGAGTGTCTTTATGAAGACATAACCGTCCTTGCTGTGATCTTAAAGTATCAGAATGTGGCTGTGCATTAAATCCGGTGGTATATTATAAAATGTCCACTTGTATGGTCCACATGAACAAAGATTATAAAATAGGCTGGATAAACTAATTTTACTATACTTGACGTTAACAAATGCGTGTAATATAGGTTAAGTTGCTCTGGAAAATTGTTTTGGCAAGGAACATGTTGAGCCTCCATCCGGTGTTTTCCCAACGGTCAGAACTTCAAACTTTACCTTTCTGAACTCATCCCAACTTGCAAACTCGCTCCGGCATTGTTACAATAAAAAATATTGATATTTTAGTAAAAAACTAGGTTACTTGTGTGAAATATGAAACTCATGTTTACACTTTATACAGGGCTGTATTAAGGTAGAACGGGGCTAAGTGCAAGAGTGATTAGGGGGCCCTCGATTCGCATTATCTAAAAAGCAATACAAACAGCACTATAGTCTATAATATTGTATACATATGTTATTTTAAACTTACATGTTCTCAACTTAACATAAGAACATGTTCGGAATCGCACTGTTATAGATGGCCACCCGTCCAGGTAATGGGCATAATAGCTTAAGCTCAGAGACGATGTCCGTGGCAAAATCACCTGCTTCATTTGCTTCAAACATATTTAAATTTAAGCCTAAATCGGCCCCCGCCCTCTCGGTAGGAGGGGCTATTTAGTGGTCCTTTATTAAAGACTCTAAGCTATCACCAGAACGGATTGGTCTCCACAGCAAATTCAATTGGTACCCCCCTGGGGACTAATTCTTGGAATTTGCGGCTCTATTATAACATGAAGGATGGGAGTGCGCCTCCCACACTCTCACTAACCATACGAAAATCAGCAGCAATGTCGCTTCTTTACGCTGGTCTTGAGGGAGAGAGTTATCAGTCTCACTCCTGTGAACTGAAAAGTGACATGTAAGTGACTCGTGAAACCATTCAAAAATCCAAGTTTCTCCCCACACCAAAAGAATATCAATTTCTTAATATACATACATTAAAGATTATTTAAAGTAAGTATATAATAGGTGCACGGAATAGTGTGAATGGAGCGTTCGGTAAGCTATTCCAAAGCGAGGTTTTGAGTCAAAAAGCTAGACTCGCTTTGCACAATTCTGTGCTTATTCCAACGTTATTGTATGGAAGCGAGAGTTGGGTATGTCAGAAAGAGCATGAAAGTAGGATAAATGCGGTCGAAATGAGAGCACTATGGAAAATCTGTGGTGTAACGCTCGCTGACCGCATTCGTAGCAGTGAGATACGAGAAAGAGTGGGATTGAAAGAAAGTGTTGGTGTTAAAATGCGAAAGGGTATGCTCCGCTGGTTCGGTCAGGTGGAAAGAATGACAGATGAAAGATTGACAAAGCAGATATACAATGCAAATGTGGATGGATGTAGGTACCCGGGGAGACCAAGGCTGACATTTCACGATCAGATCAATCGGATATTATCCGAGGGTGGTGTCAAGAGTCTCCGAAACCGGCGTGTTTGTATGAAAAGGGTTATTAATGTGAAGGAAGCAAGACAGGTTTGTCAGGATCGTGAGGTCTGGCACTCGATACTCTCTGCCTACCCCGTAAGGGACTTGGCGTGAAGATATGCATGTATGTATGTATGTATGCATGTATGTATGTATGTATGTATGTGTGTATGTATGTGTGTATATAATATATTTCAAGAAAAAAAATTCGACGTTCATAAATATACTACATGCTTTCGGAAAATATACTACATATACAAAATACATAAATAGGTACGAGTATTATGATTCTTTTGCTAAATTATTGCAACAGAAAAAACCAGTTGTTTTTTCTTTTTGTACCTTTGCTGAATATCTAACCAAAATCGATTCGTTAATATTTTATTTTATAATAATAATGCCCACCATTCGTATGTTCTTCGCTGCTGTGGTCTAGCGGTCAAATATTTGACTTGACTACATAATCCTGGATTTGTATCTCGTGTAGGGCAAAAAAAAGAAATGTGTTTTTTTTTAAGTTAACAAAACCACTGTGTACCACCGCCTTTCCTATTCGTGCCGCCATAACGTTAATGCTTGCCGTTGACGTGTTCCGGTTCAGATGCTAAGGTAGCCGGTAAACTTTCTTTTGCCTTAGATAGGCTACGTACCATTACTACCTTTGGTGTTTCTAGGTGGCGTGAATTTCTGAGCATCAGTAAATCCGTCCGCTTGTTTGCCTTCTAATGTCATAAAAAATTGTGCTTATCCTCAGTAGCGGGGCTCTAAATCATTGCAAAGGTCATCCGGAACTGTCTTTACTTCGGCAAATTTAATAAGTAGAGAATAAATAAAAAAAATCTAGCGTTTTCACTTTTAATTGGGGCATTATGTTAGTGGATGCAAGTGAATATGCAAAAAATGTTCATTATAAATATAAAATTGAGACTTTGCAGTTCAGTCTGGCATAAGTACTACAAGTATTTTCAGGTACGTGGGTTGTTTAAATACGAAACGAATTAAGTGATAATTAAAAATAGTTAATTCATTGTGATTTACTTGATTTATTTCTATCTCCGTATATTTTTTTTAGATTTGTTTGCCCCTTTCTTGGGCCGGCTAAGACCTTTAGGCATGCTGCCATGTCTTCCGTTTAAGTAAATTCCTTTTTAACAGTCACAAGTCATTTTACGTCACAAGTCGTAAGTCAAAGTCATGTCAGGGTCTTGAGTAAAACGGTGGCCTCGTTGCTCAAGCTCATTCAGTGAGTGAAACTAACTAACACAATACACTAATTTCTTCATTATTATTTCACTTTTGCACTTAAACCAATCAAAATTTAATTAACTTCCACTTAAATAAACTAATTTTACTCAAAATTGACACGAAGTTCAATAATTACGAAAAACCGAAGATCATCTTCTTTCGCGATGGCGCCAAAACCCTCTAAAGATTTTTTGCATGTCCTGTCACAGTGGCGTTTTGTCTGGATACGAGCACAGATTAATAAGAGAAATAACACGATGATCTCTTACCCGACTGGCGCCTAATGCCGAGCTGCGAGCAACTCCTCCTATCAATATCAACCCATGAAGTAACCAGAACGCAGCACCAAGTCAAGGTACGGTGTCCCGGGAGACAGCCCTTGTTGCTGACGTTGTAAGGAACAGTTCATTCAACAATATGGTCTGTAGTACCCACAGACCACATACTATGTGGTCTGTGGTAGTAACTATCTATAAGCCACGGGCATGTCTTACTATCAGGATATTCATGTTCTTATTTGCCTCCCTCTCACTAAAAAAACCTCTATAACAAAAAAAAACACCACAAACATACACATATCAATAAACAGACCAGTACAAATATATTTTATTGTTCGAAGCCCTTCAGACTATGTCAACAACCTTTCCTCCACATTTGCGAGTCTCCAGTAAATTTCAATCATGAACAGAATGCGTCCTTTTATGCGCTTCATAAAAAAACAATTTCCTTCTATAGAGAGAAGCTAAAAGGGCTATTCCGCAAGGTTTATAACGTCGTCTGACGTTAGATGCTCTTGACATTTTACTTGCCAGTCAACCCCACTTGCATAATTAAGTTTCAGTGGCTTGTTCTTAATATTAATATTTTCTAAGTTGTAAAGTATATACATAATATTATTAACTCTAGAGGTATATATAATATGTTTGAAAAAGTAGGTGGTTGCATTAAAAAATGGACACCAACACACATATTCCGTTATTTTTAAAATTGTTGTTTTGTCTATCACGGTCGTAAATCTCGCCGTGCCTGAAGTTATTCCGTAGAAGGACATGGGTTACTTTATGCACATTTTATCAACTAAGTTCCTGTAGAAAAACTTAATTTTATTAATGTTTGGCATATGCGTTAGCATCTACCATTAATCACGTCTATCAAACCTTATTTTGCCATAAGCGTTAGTATCTTCTTTTTTTAGGTTTTGGCAATCTCGTTAGTATTTTGCCATTAGTCAAGTAGAAATTTTCATCAAATTTTATATCAATTATAATTAGTCATCAGTCATAAGTCGTCAGTAAGTCATGTCAGGCTCTTGGGTAAAGTGGTGGCCTTTTTACACAAGCTCATATAATGAGATTTGGCGGCAACGAGGAAATATACGATACGCTAATTTCTTCATGATTATTTCATTTGTGCACTTTCACTGAACAAAATTGTACAAAATGCCACCAAAATTTACTAATTTCACTCAATATCAACACGAAATTCAATAATTATGAAAAAACTTCGACCATCTTTTCTCTCGATGGCGCCAAAACTCAGCGTTAGTATCTTCCATTAAGCACGTATAGTGAATCTTTGGCGTTAGCGTTAGCATCTGCCATCAAATACATACAGCTAATTTTTAGCATGAGTGTTACCATCTGCTATTAACCAGTACAGTTAATTTTTGGCATGAGCGTTAACATCTGCCATTAAGCACATTTATTTTGGACATGGGTGTTATCATCAGTCATTTAATTGATGCGTAAAGTTATCACCCGAACAGACTGATATGATTCAAAATAGTTTGGATATCAACATTCGGATAAGACGTTCATATCAGGTACTAATAGTCAGCCATGACAGGGTTTTAGTCAAAATGGTATCAATCTTACCTAAGCTCATCAAGTGAGATTCGGCGGCATCGAGTAAAACATTATATACTAATTTCCGAACACTTCCCTAGTGAAATTTCCCTGAAGATCCTGTAAAGATTCCCTGAAATATCTTTAACAGTGAAAATATGTACAATGTCTTACTTGATGTTGGTCCGGATCCGCTGATCAAAATTGACCATCTATCTCACTGCCAGGTCACTCATACACACACTCAGAAACGAACACAGGTCAATAAATAGGTCAACATCAAAAATACCACCACTTGGATGGTAGAGTGATGTGCAGTAAATTTCCCAGGTAGGAATGTTCCGCCTTTCCTATTCTTTTCAGACTTAATGACTGTCATGTTCTAGTCTGCAGGTAACTGGTTTACTTGCAAATTAGGTATTATATCCCGGCCTCATTTAAGTCAGCACCTGTAACATCTTTGGTTTCTGTAGGCCCTGGTTGTCTTTTACTATTGAGAGAGAAGTGTGCTTGTTCGCTGATCTCTCACATGAAAAAGCATTATGTTTTGATACAGTATAATGTAAGTGACTTTACGTAATTATTGTAGTATTTTTATAACAAAATTTGTACCTATTAGTCATTTAGGTGTAGCTATAATAAAAGCATTACACATTTAAGATTGTTGCTAATAAGGATCATATTTAAAACTGAAACGAAAGGTAAGACGTTATTTAAAAAAATTTTGTAAAAACACTTTAAGCTGAGTCTAACAAGATATCGCTAGCTCTATGTTGACTGCATTGTACTCGTAATGGCTGGAAAAGACGATTCTGCTGAATATAAAATACAACAGCGCTGAAGCTGCTGGCAGATAAATTAGACTCTTGTTGACCGGACTTAATGAAATGCAAACAATCCCCAAGTAAATACTGCGATGCAAATTTGCAAGTAACTGAGACTTGCAGTTGCACAGTTTTTGTTTATGTTCCGCTTTTATTAAAATATAGTTTTCATTAGTACAAGTATTTCATGTTGAACAAATGAGAACATTTTATTACGAATTGTTGTTTAATTTTACGTTGTTTTCGATGTTTTTAGCCGTTTAAAATTTTACAAGAATCAGAATCAGAATCAGAAAAATCTTTATTCACTTGAACCATACAAGTGCTATTTGTGCGCGTCGACATTTCTTAAAAACTACCACCGGATCGGAATCGCGGCCACACACTGAGAAGATCCGGCGAAAGAAACTCAGATACAAGGTAATTTGACCAGCACTCTTAAATAAGAAACGCTTAATTTATATAAAAATCTGAGCTTAAACAAAAACTGTAACATCCTAGCCTAGTCACTAGTTGGCAATGCTCCATTACTATCTTTGGTGGCTGTAAACGGTGGCTATCACATGTGTAATTAGGGAAGTTATATTTCATTTGCGTTTCCCCGAGTTTGTCCGGGTCTCTTTGTAGAATAGACCATCTGCCTTCCTGTGCCAGGCAGCTCATAAAGGCAAGCAAAAGCTTACTGTCACAAGCACCGTGACATCTGACAAGGTGGTAGCGTCTCGCAGCGACTCGTCCAGATTGGTAACCACCGCCTTACCTGTTCCTGCCGTCATAATGTCAGCGCGTTCAGAGGATAAGGTAGCCGGTAAACTTAATTTTGCTCGTGGCCTAACATCCCGGCCTAAGGTTGTCAACGCACCATTACCACCTTCGGTGTCTCTAGGCGGCGTGAATTTCTTACAATCAGAAAATTCGTCTGCTTGTTTGCTTATATCATAAAAAATATGTATAAGATTTTAATTATATATATAAGATATGTTTAAGTTTGTATGTATGTTTTGACATCAAAAGTAGGGAGCTGATTTTAATTTAGGCATAGTAATAGATTATCTAGACCTCGGATAAGAGCATAGAACATTGTTACTGATCTCAAAAGGTTCTCACGGAAGAATCAGATAACTTTAACATTAACATCCCCGCGACAGAGCTGCATCTAGAACATCTGTGGTGTTTATAGGCCATGGTTGCCTTTTACCATCAGGAGAGCCGTGTGCTTTGTCGTCGACATCTAGTATGAAGGAAAATATGGCGAAAGCGGTCGCGGGCAACTGTTAAAGGTAAAAGAAACTTAAAATAGTGGCATTCATAAATACATCAACACTTTTCGGGCTCAATCAAAACAAACTTGCCACAAAAAACATAAACTTCTCTCAGTGCATAACAGCAACATATATATAATAACAATCATAAAATTAAATATGCTCAATAACCTCCGATAACAGCAACACTTAATGCTAAGAACCATCTCGATTACGACAGATATCAAACAAAAAATTCGTCTTGAAAATGGCTTCTCGTTTAAGGTATGGCGCCCAAGACAGGCAAAATCAAACCCATGACCCTTTTTTTGGTCGATATTTAATGAAAGTAAAGATATAAGACATCGCATATCTTATGTCTTTAAAAACGTGAAAAATAATAAACGAGTATTTAAAAAACCCAGCAGCGATGAAATTAAGATGTTAAATGTATAGATAAATTATTAATGACAAAATTTAATTTTCTACCATTATGGATATAAGCTCTAGAATTTTCTCTCATTTTTGTAATAAGAAATTACGCTTTTATCATTATTTGCGAATACTTTACAAAAGGTCTTTTAAAGGAATATCATTTCGAAACATCTCAAATATTCTTTTGTACATTGATGTTTTTTCATAGCTATATTATCACTTGCTCACAATTTCCCGACTTGCCCCCAGAGCATATCGATGTCATTCTAAAATGTGGAAACTCTATAGCAAAATTGTTACAAATTCCTTGTTCGAAAACTTTATTACATTGAATATTAAGAGATCTAGGGATAATATAAATATATAATTTCATTATAAAATTATTTTAATGTCTTATGAGTTAAGAAATTCTCAAACTTATTGTTATAGATACCCTTTCAGACTTCCTTTCAAACCTATTTGCTCGCATAGTAAAAAAAAAATGGATACATATCTTTAGATATATTAAAAATTAAAAAACGCATCTATTCAAATGTCTGTATTGATATTTTGTAACTCTTAAAACAACATAGTCATACTGCATACATACATAAATGCCAATGTTGCCATTATGTTACATTTATTTAACATTTATTAGACTACAGGCCCATGCCAAAAATAGACGGGTCATACAAACCACCGGGTGACGTATATAGGACGATAAAAGAACATAGCTCAGCTTAGTGTTTTCACAAAGATTTTTTAAATAATGTCTTACCTTTCGTTTCAGTTTTAAATATGATCCTTATTAGCGACAATCTTGAATGTCTAATGCTTTTATTATAGCTACACCTAAATGACAAATAGGTACAAATTTTGTTATAAAAATACTACATTAATTACAAAACGTCACTGACATTATACTGTATCAAAACATAACGCTTTTTTATGTGAAAGATCAGCGAACATGCACACGGCTCTCCCAATGGTAAAAGACAACCAGGGCCTACAGAAACCAAAGATGTTACAGGTGCTGACTAAAATGAAGCCGGGATATAAAATCTACTTTGCAAGTCAACCAGTTACCTTACCCTCCAGACTAGAACATGACAGAGTCATTAAGGCTGAAAAGAATAGGAAAGGCGGAACATTCCTACCTGGGAAATTTACTGCACATCACTCTACCATCCAAGTGGTGGTCTTTTTGATGTTGACCTATTTATTTACCTGTGTTCGTTTCTTATGAGTGGCCTGGCAGTGAGACAAATGGTCAATTTTGATCAGCGGATCCGGACCAACATCAATCAGTAAGACATTTTGTACATATTTTCACTGTTAAAGATATTTCAGGGAATCTTCACAGGATCTTCAGGGAAATTTCACAAGGAAAGTATTCGGAAATTAGTGGGGGCATAATGTTTTACTCGATGCCGCCGAATCTCACTTGATGAGCTTAGGGAAGATTGATACCCTTTTGACTAAAACCCTGTCATGGCTGACTATCAGTACCTGATATGAACGTCTCATCCGAGTGTTGATATCCAACTATTTTAAGTCTTATCAGTCTTTTCGGGTCATAACTTTACGCATCAATTAAATGACTAATGATAACACCCATGTCAAAAATAAATTCTATGTGCTTAATGGCAGATGTTAACGCTCTTGCCAAAAACTAACTGTACTGGTTAATAGCAGATGGTAACACTCATGCTAAAAATTAGCTGTGTGTACTGAATGGCAAATGCTAACGCTAACGCCAAAAATTAACTATACGTGCTTAATGGAAGATATCAATGCTTATGGCAAAATAAGGTTCGATAGACGTGATTAACGGTAGATGCTAACGCATATGCCAAACATTAAAAAAATAGTTACCTTCTTAAGTTTTTTCTACAGGAACTTAGTTGATAAAATGTGCATAAAGTAACCCATGTCCTTCTACGGAACAACTTCAGGCACGGCGAGATTTACGACCGTGATAGACAAAACAACAATTTTAAAAATAACGGAATATGTGTTTTGGTGTCCATTTTTTAATGCAACCACCTACTTTTTCAAACATATATGTGCTTCTATAGTTAATAATATTATGTTTATACTTTACAACTTAGAAAATATTAATATTAAGAACAAGCCACTGAAACTTAATTATGCAAGTGGGGTTTGTTGGCAAGTAAAATGTCAAGAGCGTCTAACGTCAGACGACGTTATAAACCTTGCGAAATAGCCCTTTTAGCTTCTCTCTATAGAAGGAAATTGTTTTTTTACGAAGCGCATAAAAGGACGCATTCTGTTCATGATTGAAATTTACTGGAGACCCGCAAATGTGGAGGAAAGGTTGTTGACATAGTCTGAAGGGCTTCGAACAATGAAATATATTTATACTGGTCTGTTTATTGATATGAATATGTTTGTGGTGTTTTTTTTGCTATAGAGGTTTTTTTTAGTGAGAGGGAGGCAAATAAGAACATGGATATCCTGATAGTAAGACATGCCCGTGGCTTATAGATAGATACTACCACAGACCACATAGTATGTGGTCTGTGGGTACTACGGACCACATTGTTGTATGAACTGTTCCTTACAACGTCAGCAATAAGGGCTGTCTCCCGGGACACCGAACTTTGACTTGGTGCTGCGTTCTGGTTACTTCATGGGTTGGTATTGATAGGAGGAGTTGCTCGCAGCTCGTCATTAGGCGCCAGTTGGGTAAGAGATCATCGTGTAGTTATCTTATTAATCTGTGCTCATATCCAGACAAAACGTCACTGTGACAGGACATGCAAAAAATCTTGAGAAAGTTTTGACGCCATCGCGAAAGAAGATGGTCTTCGGTTTTTCGTAATTATTGAACTTCGTGTCAATTATGAGTAAATTTTTTTCATTTAAGTGGAAGTTAATTCAATTCTGTTTTGGTTTAAGTGCAAAAGTGGAATAATAATGAAGAAATTAGTGTATTGTGTTAGTTAGTTTCCTCATTGCCGCCAAATCTCACTAAATGAGCTTGAGCAACGAGGTCACCACTTTACTCAAGACCCTGACATGACTTTGACTTACGACTTGTGACGTAAAATGACTTGTGACTGTTAAAAAGGAATTTACTTAAACGGAAGACATGGCAGCATGCCTAAAGGTCTTAGTCGGCCCCAGAAAGAGGCAAACAAATCCAAAAAAATATATACGGAGAAAGAAATAAATCAAGTAAATCACAACGAATTAACTATTTTTAATTATCACTTAATTATGTTTAATGGGACTTCACATTTATACGTTAAACAGGAATATTAGGCGTTTCGTATTTAAACAACCCACATACCTGAAAATACTTGTAGTACTTATGCCAGACTGAACTGCAAAGTCTCAATTTTGTATTTATAATGAACATTTTTTGCATATTCACTTGCATCCACTAACATAATGCCCCAATTAAAAGTGAAAACGCTAGAAT
>NJDC01000403.1:29202-43822 GCA_002245475.1 Calephelis virginiensis
GATACAATTCTTCTCTGTGAGTAATATTGTTCTGTGGTCAAGAGCGTCTAATGTCAGACGACGTTATAAACCTTGCGAAATAGCCCTTTTAGCTTCTCTCTATAGAAGGAAATTGTTTTTTTACGAAGCGCATAAAAGGACGCATTCTGTTCATGATTGAAATTTACTGGAGACCCGCAAATGTGGAGGAAAGGTTGTTGACATAGTCTGAAGGGCTTCGAACAATGAAATATATTTATACTGGTCTGTTTATTGATATGTGTATGTTTGTGGTGTTTTTTTTTTGTTATAGAGGTTTTTTTAGTGAGAGGGAGGCAAATAAGAACATGGATATCCTGATAGTAAGACATGCCCGTGGCTTATAGATAGATACTACCACAGACCACATACTATGTGTGTGTACCACATAGTATGTGGTCTGTGGGTACTACAGACCACATTGTTGTATGAACTGTTCCTTACAACGTCAGCAATTAGGGCTGTCTCCCGGGACACCGTACCTTGACTTGGTGCTGCGTTCTGGTTACTTCATGGGTTGGTATTGATAGGAGGAGTTGCTCGCAGCTCGGCATTAGGCACCAGTCGGGTAAGAGATCATCGTGTAGTTCTCTTACTAATTTGCGCTCATATCCAGACAAAACGTCACTGTGACAGGACATGCAAAAAATCTTGAGAGAGTTTTGGCGCCATCGCGAAAGAAGATGGTCTTCGGTTTTTCGTAATTATTGAACTTCGTGTCAATTATGAGTAAAATTAGTTTATTTAAGTGGAAGTTAATTAAATTCTGTTTTGGTTTAAGTGCAAAAGAGGAATAATAATGAAGAAATAAGTGTATTGTGTTAGTTAGTTTCACTCACTAAATGAGCTTGAGCAACGAGGCCACCGTTTTACTCAAGACCCTGACATGACTTTGACTTACGACTTATGACGTAAAATGACTTGTGACTGTTAAAAAGGAATTTACTTAAACGGAAGACATGGCAGCATGCCTAAAGGTCTTAGTCGGCCCCAGAAAGGGGCAAACAAATCTAAAAAAATATACGGAGAAAGAAATAAATCAAGTAAATCACAACAAATTAACTATTTTTAATTATCACTTAATTATGTTTAATGGGACTTCACATTTATACGTTAAACAGGAATATTAGGCGTTTCGTATTTAAACAACCCACGTACCTGAAAATACTTGTAGTACTTACGCCAGACTGAACTGCAAAGTCTCAATTTTGTATTTATAATGAACATTTTTTGCATATTCACTTGCATCCACTAACATAATGCCCTAATTAAAAGTGAAAACGCTAGAATATTTTTATTTATTCTCTACTCATTAAATTTGCCGAAGTAAAGACAGTTAGTTAGTTAGTTAGAATACGTAAAACAGCACAATTTTTTTATTTAAAATATTAATATTATTAGGGATTTGACTTGACGATTTCCAACGCTCATATTTTAAAATATTGAAAATCCTCTGGAATATGTATTCTTAACTGAAGTCTAGACTGAATATGTGGTTAGAACTACAGCCAGTTGCGAAGGTAAAGGACCCGGGATTATGTTTTAATTAAATAAAAGCATTTAAAATATGCAGTAAGTTGAATGGTATCTCAATTTATATGCTCAAATTAAAACATTTATTTAATTCACTCATCTCTCATCATCAGTAAATTATGTCTCTTCTATAAAAATATGATAGTACGAATATCATAAACCTAATTGATTTTTTTTTCAGAAACTATAAATGTCAAGTTCTGCAACAGTTTTTCAAAAACAAAAGTGTATTATCAAAAAAAAATCTTGTTAATTTACCAGTAAAAATTAAAAACGAATAAGATTCCAAAAGAAGCAGTAATAATCAAACTATAGAATTTGGTTTTATATATCTACTAGTGGTCCGCCCCGGCTTCGCGCGGGTATTTTTATACATATTATAAACTTTCCTCTTTAAACACTTAATCTATTAAAAAAACCGCATCAAAATCCATTGCGAAGTTTTAAGTATTTAAGCATGCAAAGGGACATAGGGACAGAGAAAGCGACTTTGTTTTATACTTTGTAATGATTACTATTATTCTTATATATTGGTATCTCGGGAACAATAAATTGTATTTCAGTGAAGGTATTGAGTGTGGGTCGCACTACCCCCATCTAGTCGTAATTGGGCAAGTCATATCACTCATATCAAATTGAAAATCATTCGATATGTCAAAGCTGATTATACCATTGCAGGCTGTGGCAGTCAAAGAAACACTCTCAAATTGAGGAGATATGACAAAAGGAATATTTTAAAGGAAGTTTTTTTACCGCAAATCATCGCAGAGCCTAAAGTCGAAAGTCTTCGACCAGTGTCCCTGTGTTGGTCCGGGCTCCTTTGTAGAATAGACCATCTGCCTTCCTTGCCAGGCAGCTCGTAAAAGGCGAGCACAGGCTTACCGTCACTAACACCGTGACATCTGACTAGGTGGTAGAGTTTCGCAGCGACTCACCCGGATTGGTACCACCGCTTTACCTATTCCTGCCGCCATAACGTCATGACGTGTTCCGGTTCGGAGGGTAAGGTAGCCGGTAAAATTACTTTTGCTCGAGGCCTAACATCCCGGCCTCAGGTGGGCAACGCACCATTACCACCTTTGGTGTCTCTAGGCGGCGTGAATTTCTTACCATCAGGAAATTCGTCTGTTTGTTTGCCTTCCTACAACATAAAAAAAAAGTGTGTGTTACCGGTGATGACATATGAAACTGAGACTTGGCCTTTAAATATGGGCCTCTTAAATAAGCTCCGAGTCTCTCAGCGTGCTATGGAGTGAGCTCGGTGTTTCTCAGCGAGATATGATCCGTAATTCCGTGATCCGCAAGAGAACGAAAGTAACCGACATAGTCCAGAAAGTCAGCAAGTTGAAGTGGCAATGGGCAGGCCACATTGCTCGCAGAACCGACTACCTATGGGGAAGAAAGGTTCTCGAGTGGAGGCCCCGCACCGGATGAAGTAGTGTTGGACGACCTCCCACCCGGTGAACTGATGATCTGGTCAAAGTCACGAAGAGTCGCAGATGTTTAGGAATAACAGAAGTACTTAAACAAGTGAGGAACAACATGTACTCATTTGATTAATCAGCTCATATACTTCAGTCCGTAGAGGCGAAATTCGGTTATGTTGCTCAAGTTCATTAAACATTATATTTAGGTTCAGGAGAGGCTCTTCTACACAGTTGACCTTATGACTTTGTTTGTTTCATTTAGAAAATTGACAATCAAACTAACCAACGTCATGTAGTTAACTTTGTAGTAAATCCTCATTAAATCCTCCTTAAATCTTTTTTAAAAGAAACCCCGTGCTGTCTAGCACAGCTATTAGGGAATTCGGGCATTTACTGATATTGTTTATCACAATTCTGCTATCTTATATTTCTATCTTTTATAGCAGCAAAATAGCCCTTTGTCAACGTTACGTAGGATTTCCAAACCAACTGTTTAAAAAAGGTTATCTTAAATATATTTTTTTCATAATAAAACAATAGGATATTTTAAAAATAGTTCATGATAAAATTACCCTTAAGTACATTAAAATGCTTTCACGATGTAGAAGTTTTCTCGTACAAGGATTAACTCAAAAATGTTCCCGTGTTTATTATTATTATCATTAACCCTTTATTGTACACAACAAAAAATACAGAAAAACTTCATCAAAAAGAAAATCGTCCATTGTTGAGTATCTAAGAAAGTAATCTTACAAATATTTAATTATTATTAATCAATGGTCAACTAATTTTGCCTATATAATAGTTGAAAATGTACTTATACAATTAATGCAGATTATTCTCATGTGTGATGTGGTCCATTTTTATATGTGTAACTCAGTGTATCGATTAGAAACCCACTGATGGAAAGCGTAGGTGAGTTCTGGTACACTGAGCTAAAGAAACCTATTCCTTCTTGTTTGAAAATACTTCCAAACCGTGCCCTTCAATTACTTGCTAACAGTACTACTTTATTCTGCTAGAAACTTTCGTTCTTTCTAATCATTTGCAAATGTGACTCATTTATAGAAGGTCCATGATTCTTTATCAAATTAAATTGGTACTAATCCAATCTACCAGCAATTAAACTTTGATTTAGAAGCTAACTTCTCAGTGTGAAATTGGACTAAAAGTTTGCTACATTAGATCGTCTGGCTTATTATATTACTAACACCATATAGCCTTTAATTAGGGATAGGGTTTTAAAATGATCGGTCCATACATAAAGACAAGCCGCAGAGATGTTTTTTTTTAATGTTTAACACCGTCATTTTCATTCATGATTGTATCCCTAAAGTGGTAGGCAGAGATACAGCTATAACACGCATGTTTAGCCGTAAGTACTCCTAAATCCCACTATGTGAAAAGGTGGCAAACCTATCTCCATTTGGACACTTATCTAATCTCGGGCGACTTTACTCGGAAATCGAACAAAGAACCACATGCAATTAACGCTAAAGCTGGACTAAGACAACAAAGGTGATATTCAATTAAAAAAAATTTAATTGAAACCTTATAATATAAATAATTATAATGTATTCATAACAAAATTTTAAAATTATCAAACGGGAGAGTTTCAAACAATTTAAACTTACAAATGTTTACTTTCAATTAACCAATGGTCAACAATCAGCTTTTTAAACATATTGTTCCTATAGTTAATTATGAAATAATTTAACTACATTAATATTACAAAAACCAATAACTATTTATCTATCCTTTGGTCTGAACAGATGGAATAATTTTCTATAAATTTTAAAGAAAGAAAAAATTTCGCCCCAGACAGGATTTGAACCTGTAACCTTTCGCCTCAAGCCGACGAATGCTCTAACCAATTGAGCTACTGAGGATTCAAGTCCCGTGGCGAAATTTTTAATTCCTTTCTAACCCGTTAACGCGGGTAGTTATGTCCTATAGATACACAATTCTGAGTACCCACCAAATGAGTTCATCATTACAGATGAAATTCACATTTTAGAATGGCCATAACTTTCGTTTTTCGCAACGTATTTTTATTGTAGCACTTGCCCTGTGCTTGGGATAAATTTTCTATAAATTTTAAAGAAAGAAAAAAAATTTCGCCCCAGACAGGATTTGAACCTGTAACTTTTCGCCTCAAGCCGACGAATGCTCTAACCAATTGAGCTACTGAGGATTCAAGTCCCGTGGCGAAATTTTTAATTCCTTTCTAACCCGTTAACGCGGGTAGTTATGTCCTATAGATACACCATTCTGAGTATCCACCAAATGAGTTCATCATTACAGGAATAATTTTGCAAATTCTTTATTGCTGTGCTAATTACTGTCAGAAGAAGGTAAGGTGTTGTAAATCTAGTGAAACATTAGGAATAAACAACATTATTTTTCCCATTTTCTTTTAAATTTTCCCAACTTTTCATTTCATAAGAACCTTATCCTGACAATAACTAACACAACAAAAACTATTTAGCAAAACAAGTCGATCCGTTCAGGCGTGATGCGATCAGGGATGTTGCGAATATCAGCATCAGCATCATCTGATTATCAGCATTGTTTTCAATATCACCATCCGCAGTTATCGATGCTGATTTTATTGCGTGGATTGGACTGCGTGACATGTCCGTTGAAAGCGCGGCTTTCCTTCAGCGGCCTATAGCGGCGGCGCCGGAATTGTTGCCCTATTAAAGATCATAAATCGTCACTTGTCGTCACTTGTTCGAGTAAACAATAGGTAAATTTTAATATTATAATTATTAAGCCTTTACTTTTTTCCATAACAGTTACAGTAAATTATAGTAAAAAAAGTAAAAAGTGAAATAGTAGTAAAAAAAATGAAATAGTGTTATGGCCCCATTCTGGTATAGATCTCCTCAAATTGCACCCATTATTCCCTGACGCAGGCTCTTCCCATCCAGTCTCTTCCCGCCACCTTCTGTATGTCATCGATCCAGCGAGCTTTGGGTCTATCCTTTTGTCTTATGCCTCCAGGACCTGTCCATTTTGTAACTCGTTTAGGCCATCTTTCATCTGAGGAGCGAGTGACGTGTCCTGCCCATTTCCACTTCAAACGCTGTGCGTTTTGGTTTTCTGTCTGATTTTTTTTACTGTTAATTTTTTCGATGATCTTGATGCCAAGGATGCTCCTCTCCATAGCCCGTTGACATGAACGTATTTTTGATGCTTTATACTGATCAGATACTTAGCGATACGCCGTTTCTCGTTTTTTTTTCTAGATAATTGTAAATATTTACTTTACATTAACTGCCAACAGTGTATTGTTGTTTGTTGTTCCCATGACCTGGGTTTGATATCTGACCGGACCGTTAGATATTTGATGATCATAGATGTATGTATTTCCTTTTCCTACTTACATATGGACTTTATAAGTTGGCTAAATTGTGCAGGTTGATAATTTTACCAAAAAGCTGAAATAAAGAAAGAAAGAAAAAAAGAAAATTATTTATTTGCGGAATATGTGTGTAAATGAGATGTTACAAAAATATTTAAGTATATCAACACATTCTACCATATTTTGGTGTGCAAATATTTTAACATTTACAAAAAATATTATTTAATTACATGTGATTTAACTTTTAAGCCAATTACTGATATTTATAACTAGTAATTATTTATTACCAAAAACATTTAAAAACTATAATTAAATTTAGCCCTGTCTACCGTAAACTACCACCGTTTCCAAGTCTAGCCAGTACTAAGCTGCTAAGAAAGACTCCACGATTTTTTATGTGATAAGACAACGAACATGAGCGTGTTTAAGGTACAAGACAACCGTGGCTCATAAACACCATAGATACAGCGGCTGTCTTATATTAATTTTTAGGCGATCCGAGATCTCATGGTGGTGCCCCTCCCCTCCTTCTAGCAAAAAAAGAGCTCTTTCTAATTGGAAATCTTAACAACATAATTTAAGCACACACGATTGATAATGTTGGTGATCAGTGTGATTATACTGTATTAATATCTGGTATTACCATCGAACCTTTTCTGCCGCTACAACCTCAGTGCTTGCCAATGCTGTATTTTGGATTAGACGCCAGAGTAAAAATTAGACGTCCTTTTGCAAGTAGTTTAACGGCCAATATTAATAATCAATCCTTATCCAAAACTTGCTGTCCAAGATTGATATTTTGATCCATTTTTATGTTATCGCTTGCCAATAACATATCTGTGGACAGGATAAATATGGCAATTAGCTATCTATCAGCTATCTAGATTGCTTGAAATCCATCTTTAGAGAAATATTATTAACATTGGCCGTTAGTCAACAGTCTTAGATTGGCAGTTAAAAAAAAGTATCTTAACGCTCATATACCCGAAGAGATAGGCAGAGGTACAATCAAATCACTTACGACAAGCCCAAGTCATGGGTGCCCTAGTTGACGTTAATTAGACGTCAGAGTAAAACTTAGAATTCCTTATGCAAGGTGTTTAAGACCACAGTCTTAAATTGGCAAAGAACCATCAATATCCAAGAGTGATGCGTGTTTCAATTATGAAATCCGTTTACCTGTTTCTCACTTTTGAAGAAAAATTAAGCAACCTAATTCTTGGTTTCCGAACATGATGTAGAAAACAGACCAATAACATTAGCCGTTCCGGTCCAGAAAGTAATTGGCACTAAAGTTGGTCCTCACCCTGAAAGGATTAATATTTATTGCGCTACTCATTTATTTACAGTTGCGTTAAAGCTCAAACGTAAAACAGACTCCGTAGGTCACAGTTTAGAAACGTTTCGTATTTTGATCGCCTCTGTGGTCTAGCGGTCCGGGTGTTGGACTTGACTGCATGAGGTCCCGGGTTCGAATCCCGGGTCGGCCAACACAAAGAAAATTGGATTTTTCCAATTTTCTAATAAAAAAATGTTGGTCGAGATTGGAAATGTGCCCGGTTGGCGATAGGCTTGCCACCTATCACATTGTGGGACTTAGTGTCTTCGGCTAGTCGTGGGTGCCTTGGTTGTACCTCTGCCTACCTCTTCGGGGATATAGGCGTGAAGATACTTCGTATTTTGATAATAAATGTAGATAACTATTTGATATTAATGCAGACGCGGATCTAGCATAGAAAAATGGTTATTTTCAAAGCATCAGAAAAACTGTCGAAATTAGATTCGAAGCTATAATTGGCTCATAATCGACATATTGCTTTCTTACAATAAAGATGTTTACATATGACATCTGAACAAAAATCACGTCCTTATGTTAAATATTATATCATATTTTCAGGCGGATAAAACAGCGTCAACACTGAATGTTATATAATTTAGTCGGAAGAACACGAGTTTGTCTCAATAAGTAAATCATCTACGTACACAAAAATTAGGTAGTTTTCTCGATTTTCCTAGGATTCCACTATCAGAGTCGGACTTGATGATAATGTCATCACCTCTGAAGTGCGTCCTTTCAATTTAAAATCAGAATTTTTAAAATCTGCTCAGAAATGATTGAGAAATTGATTAACATACTTACACAAAACGTTGGAGTCGAACATATAACCTCTACTTTCTTTAAAGTCGGTTAAAAATATAATCTGCTGCCTGCAGTTTCACTGTACATTTAAATAAATATGTCTACCTCTAACCTTCCTATAGCTTAAGAAAGAAATGTAAATGGATAAAGTAACCACAGTAGATTTAATAAACAGAAACTAACATATAGAAAAGCATTTCACTGTTATGTGAAACAACCCCAAATAACCCTGCAAATAAGACAAAATAAGTAAAAAGGGGCCTTCATAATATCAGGGGAACTAGAAGGTTGCCAAAAAATTTGGCAACATGTTAAAAAACCCTCCTAGAGCACAATTTGCAACTAAATACCACAAGAACATTAAAACACAGCATCAAAGGGTTGGCAAATTTTCCCTGCGAGCTTTAATTCGCAAATAGCCTGATGCTTGTATTTCGATCGCGTATGCAGTCGGGAGCATCCACGGGAGAGTTCCGGGCAAAGTAAACTTACAAATATTTGCATTCAATTAACCAATGGTCAACAGCCATCTTTCCCAGTACAGTTTTCATGGAACAATTTCACTGCGTTTAATGTAGCTGTTCATGTTTGCTATGGCATGTGATGTTAATTTACTCATTGTAAAGAGTTTCGTTATTTTAATAAGCTATTTTAATAATGTATACCTATTTAGAGCCTCGGTGGCCGAGGTGTTTGTGTGCACGCCTAAATCCACCGACCAACTGTGAAGCTCGGGTTCGATTTCCGACGAGGGCAGATGTTTGTGGGATGAACTGATGCCTGCATTACTGGATTTGGATGGATATTATGTTTAAAAAAAAGTATGTTCACGCCCATATCCCCGAAGTGGTAGGCAGAGGTACAACCAAGGCACCCACGACTAGCCGAAGACACTAAGTCCCACAATGTGATGGGTGGCACATTTCCAATCCCGACCAACATTTTTTTATTAGAAAATTGGAAAAATCCAATTTTATCTTTGTTGGCCGACCCGGGATTCGAACCCGGGACCTCATGTCAATCTCAAGTCCAACACCCGGACTGCTGGACCACAGAAGCGATGTTTATTCCCGTATTTATTTCCTTTTTTTTTCTTTATTACCAAAAACTCACATTTATTCATATACTTATACATATAAGGCATTGCTTACAACTACTTGGGTTTACTATTGAATGCCGCTTTCTTCGCCGTACACGTAAGTACATTATTTTCCTATATGCTCGTTTATCACAAAGCTTCATACTACAAAATAAAAAAGTAATTTAATCTTAGTTACTTAATAAATACATTTTTAGTTTATATTTTACCTTTTTTTAGTCAGGAAACATTTATTAAGCCAGGAATTGTGTATTGTGTTGTCCTCTCGTCATAAGCATTTAATGCACGCGTAGTGCAAATCCGATTTTGTGTAACTGCCCGGGTATATAAAGGATAATTTATCAATTTCTTAAGTTTCTTAATGAAATAGTTATTTTTAAGTAATACGTGTTTCATTTGCCATCCAACTGGCAATATTTTATATCTAATAGTGTATTTTGCTAGCACCTATAACGCATACCTACATATTTCTAAGAGTATATTAGAGGAGTAGAGTGAAAAGTATATTTGATAACAATACAGTAGGTACAGTATTTTAATAAGTACCTACTATATCAAAATATTGTTAGCATCGCTAAAAAATGCAGTGTTACATATTTTTTCATCTGATAAGATAGACATGGCTGTCATTATGGTATGAGATAGCGATAGTTTATAGACACCATGAATGCTGTAGGTGCGTCGTTATCTTGTGGCCAAGTAGTATAAATTATTAAAAAACAACGTAATATCGTACATCATAAAAACATTTTGCGGTAGAAAGTTTGTTATCCTATAATTATATTTTTACGTGACAATGAAAAATATTTGTTATGTAGGAATTTAGCAATTGTCTGGCCTAATTAAACATAATACAAGATATGACCGAGTAGGGAACCGCTACCTTAAGTACCTATTCCTGACGCCGTAATGACTCTGTCATGATCTGGTTTGCAGGGTGCTGGTGCATGATAGATCTGACATTCCGACCACAGGAGAAAGACCTATCACATCTAGATATTAAAAAAATAGGTGTAAACTACTAAACATTTGGCAAAAAAAACACCTTTTTTGAATTAATGTTTGTCTGTCTGTTTTTGTCTGAAGCTTTGCATTCCGAAGCCGAATCACCCCGAATCTACTGAACCGATGGTAACGAAATTTGGCAAAACTTTGAAAGTAGGTTATACTCTACTTTCGGTACTGTTAACAAAGGGGTTCCCCTGGGAGAGGTGTAAAAGTGAGATAGTAAATTGGGCTCTAATTCAGTAATGCTCAGTGTGATTTTATTTAGGTACTATTGCTTATTTTGTATGAGTAGCATGTGTTTTACAGATTATCTCTTAATCTTCCAAGTCATAAGTTTTGTAGTTTAAAAATCACAGTCATAACAATATTCAAGAAAAAAGTGTGTGTGTCAGCTACGACGCACGATTGGAGTTTACTCCTTACGAACGATAATTATGATATATATCGAATAGAAAAAAATGGTAAATGAACGCATCTGCTAAAATGATAAGAGAAACAAACATATATCTGTAATTATTCGGATTATTTATATTACTTCAATAAAGCTTATTACATAAAGTATGTTACAAAATAATATAGATAACAAGTCGAGTGCGTTTTAAATTATTCGACTAATGTCAATGTCATACGTAACTGGACTGTGGCGGAACCGAATGTCGACCCGCTCGGGGCGACTCGACTTTTGTTCGGGCGATATCGTCAGTCCTGAAGGAGAAAAAAATGCTGAAGGACTGAAGCGGTACGACTTGCATATGTTTGTCTCTTTCTACGTAACGCCTCAACTTTTCGTGTTACACTTGATTTTACTCCTCATAAAATTTCCGTACCGGGCCTTATAACTCAAATCGTTTCTTAAGGAGTAAACTCCAATAAACGACTAAATAAATTGAAATCCCAAATGTAGAGAAACATTTGTATTTAGAAGTTACCATAAGCTGGTGTACGGACTTTGAAATAAATTCCAAAATTGCCAATATTATGAAAACGAAAGTTTGCCTATTATGATTAATGTCGATTTACTAATTTAAATAACTAAAGATATTCACGAATGAAGCCGCGGAAACAACAGGTTTTAACTAAAGATTTGCTGGGTTAAGGTCTGAGAATACATATCAATTCAGAAAGGGAACGTCACCGTATCGCCTCGAGCCGTTCTTTATTGTTTGAGGATCCCTTTCCGAGTTGATATCTGCGCTGAGACCTTTAAACGTACTTAGTTGTAAATATTGTAAGTCTATGACGAAAATAGCAAAACTATTTACAATTCAAAGTCACGTAACAGCAAACACTTAAGTAGAATTGTTAATTGTTAAATAAAAGCTGTGTAGGTAAAGTTGACTGTTGACCATTGGTTAATTGAAAGTAAATATTTGTAAGTTTACTTTGCCCGGAACTCTCCGGTGGACGCTTCGCTCATTTGCACGCTCCAGCAAAACACAAGCAAGAGGTCATTTGCGGATTAATCCTTGTCGAGAACATTTTAGACACATTCGTGAAAGCGTTTTCAATATGCCAGTATCTTCTAGGTAAACTGCGATTATATTATATAACTAGTGGCCCGCCCCGGGTTCCCACTGTAATGAAATATACATATAAACCTTCCTCTTCAATCACTTTATCTATTAAAAGAAACCGCATCAAAATCCATTGCGTAGTTTTAAACATTTAACCATACAAAGGGACATAAGGACAAAGGCAGCTACTTTGGTTTATACTATGTAGTGATAACACTAGCTGTTTACCCGCGACTTTGTCCGTGAAGAAAAGGTTTGATATTCATACAAATTTTCATCTCCTATTACAGTTACTTGAAAGAAAAAAGTATTTATATTTAGACTGAAACTTACCATACATCATTAACAAAAAAACAACTTGAAATCTAACCTAACCCTAAACATGAGCAACCTTAATGAAAGACGAAAAAAGATAAAGGTAGAAACAGAGTGTGATACCATGAGTCCGCCAAGGAAAAGCTCAGTATTTGTTGAGGTTTAATCTACCTCAAGGCTGGTTTTAAGCTTTCCCCGTCTGACAAATGAATTAACTTAATTAAAATAAAATAAAAGTTGAGAGGTGTCAAGGGACACCCGGATGGAACGAAGTTCTCTCTCCTCCCCTCTCTCTCTCTCAATCTCTAGTAATCTCTATTTTTATCTCTCTTATAGAGAGAGACAGACAGAGAAACATGAAAAAAAATATGAAAAAAAATTGCCCGACCCGGGATTCGAACCCGGGACCTCATGCAGTCAAGTCCTACTGAACCGCTAGATCACAGAGCAAAAAGTGTCGTGACAACATTTTCGTGAGATTTTTTTCCGTCTAGCCCCTTTTCGCAACGCGCAATAAGGAACTTCGTTCCAATAACTTAAATTCACTAAACTAGCCTGTGATTGAACTCGGATCTTTAACTATATGCCTATAAAGTTTCATAAAAATCGTTATTTTCGCATTTATATCAGTATGTAGTAGGATTTAAATTATATATGACTACCTAGATACATTATTAATTTAAATACGAAACGTTTCTAACTGTGACCTACGGAGTCTGTTTTACGTTTGAACCTTAACGGTCCGTTTGTAAATAAATGAGTAGTGCAATAAATATTGATCCTTTCAGACTAAAGACCAGCTTTAGTGCCAATTACTTTCTGGACCGGAACGGCTAATGTTATTAGTCTGTATTCGTAATAGTACTAATAATTAGGTCACAATTCTAACACTTTTAACCGACCCCAAAAAGGAGGAGGTTTTGTAATTCGATTGTTTTTTTTTTTATTTTTGAAGTGAAAACTTCTTTAGTGGCGTTGGGCACTTTTTTTTGGAATGGATAAAAACTTCTAAACTCGCGTCAGATCGTCAGATCGAAAATTCGTAAGTCGGCGCAGGGCGCTTGCTCGAATGTTCGTGTTGTCATGTTTATGTGCAATAGCGCAATAAATAAATATTGTATTCTACCACATAAATAATTGTTATGGGGGTAGTTTAGGAGCCGGAGAGTAACATAGGATACTTTTTAACCGACTTTAAAAAGGAGGAGGTTATCAATTCGCCTGTACGTTTTATTTTTGTATGTTACGCGATTACTCGAAGACCCCTGAACTGATTTGGAAATTGTTTTTTTGTTTGAAAGGGTATACTTTAGAGTTGGTCTCATGATCACCAGGTTACTGTGCAAGGTCAAGTATATCACAGAATTGGTTCATACTAATATTACAAAGCTGAAGAGTTTGTTTGTTTGCTTGAACGCGCTAATATCAGGATTCGATCCGAGGGTCCGATTAAAAAAATCTTTCAGTTTTACATAGCCCATTTATCGAGGAAAGCTGAAGGCTAGATATCATCCTAAGACTAATAGGAGCAGAGCACCAATCAAAATCGGGTTTTTTTTGCCCTATTTACCGCTTCGTGCGCTGCGTAAACGGTTCAAGTTTCGTAAAAATCCTGTATGACGGAATTGTTTTTTCTATGCTTACCAAATTTGTTTTAAAATAATGCATAACTTACGAAGCTGTTTTTATAAACATGATATTAATCCTTATTCAAATAAGTAGGTATGTATTCTTTACAAATATTTAATATAAAACAAAATTGCTCTATACATCATTCGATTTAAATAGCTATCATAGGGGATATCACAGTTTTAAAATAACATCAAATGATCGAGTACTGCGTGCACAGATGTGCAAACCTTGCAAATTGTCATGACAGGAAGGCGGTCGCGGTGGTCCCAGTTTTAAGTCTACAAGATACTATGCTGCTCGGCCAAAGAACACTACAGTCATAAATAAGAATAATAGGGTTCTGTAACTAGAGTCTACCGACCGAGTGACCTAGACGCGTGTTCGGCTCCTTACGGAACGGTTGTACTTAGTGAACTACTTTTTATATATTTGTTCTTTCCAGAATATAATCGTATAACGGTTTTTAGATGAATAAATTTGTTTTAGGTTACTTATGTTTATTAATTTCCATATCTAGATAGATACATTATTTGATTTTGTAGTATTTTAGGGTATTTATTTGACCGT
>NJDC01000403.1:54616-76372 GCA_002245475.1 Calephelis virginiensis
CCGATCGCACACCGGGTTTCTGTGAAAACGCGGGCGAAGCCGCAGGTAGCAGCTAGTAAATGTATAAATAAATTAAGTACATCAGGTTAAGGAAAATATACAAGCTATATTCTTCAGTCCAGAACCAAAACGCGCATATATTTTGTGGTTACTCTCCAAATTCTTAATCTATTTCTAAGTAAAATTTATCTTATATTATTTCGGAAGATGTGAAATTAATTAAACACTTTTACCACATTCAATCTATACTAATATTATAAAGATGAAGAGTTTGTTTGAACGCGCTAATCTCAGGAACTACTGGTCCGATTTGAAAAATTCTTCCAGTGCTAGAAAGCCCATTTATCGAGGAAGGCTATAGGCTATATATCGTCACGCGAAGACCAATAGCAGCTGAGCACCAACGAAAAATGTTTCAAAATCGGAAGAAGGACGTAGGCTACTTTTTATCTAAAAATTTCAACGGGTAGCGTTGGAGAGCTAAATATTAAATAAATAGACTACGCGGGCGAAGCCGCGGGAAACAGCTAGTTTTTAATAAAATGTTTGATCCTACCAAAATAAAAATAGATATAATTACATATCTTTTAATGCTTTAACAACGCAAATATTATACATCAAACAATTTTGTATCCTAGACCACGCTTTCGTCGCGGATTCCTCAACATTATCGAGCATGTCCACTAAATCTTCATTCTTTGAAATAATTTTCGCATGCAATTTCAAAAACAACCCCAAATACGACTGTGCCAATTCGAAATCTCTGTTTGAATTTAACATAACCTCAATCATTTTCAAAAACTGCTTCATAACATCAATAGTTCCTCCTGTTTCTGGATCCATACTAGTTATTTCAGCCTCTATCATTGACGGGGATAGGGTTTTAAACTTCTCTATACATTTCTCAAATTCAGCTTCATCTTCACACTCATTTAACTTCTTGCAGAACACTGTTAACGTCGTCAGTGATTCAGGAATTAAGAGTTTTCTATTATCAGTTTTATCCTTCTCTATATCAAACTCAAGTTCCAAACTTGGTATTGTTGGAAGGAAAAATGGAGCAGATTTTGGCACAGTCAAAGGAGTTTTCGGTTTATTCCGCCTTTTGATCACGTCTAAATTGAGCAAATTCAGCCATCTGGACGTAGGTTGTCCAGACAGCGTAATCAGTTCTTCGCTTATCTGCTCTGGTGATTTGTATTCTGGTTCACCCAAGTCTATTATTCCAATATCTTCGATGTCTGGCTTTTCCACAGCGGTACTTGGTAGTTCTGTAAAGTACGACATCTTTTTAAAATCAACAAGAAAAAAATCAACGGGTCACACCCCGGGCATACGGACAGAAGTTAAAACTTGCATAATTAATAAATTTTTGATATTTTGGAATGGTTAGGGAATGATTTTGCACGAATTGCTTTAATTGTCAGTATGAAAGTACTATCATTTATGTGGTAGGATAAAATATTCATTTTGTTTATTTTTTAAACTCACAGCGAGGCCAAGGCAATGTGCCAACTGGCGAAATGAAAATCATAGTATGAAATGCAGCGACAACATACAGTAGTTTATGACGGAGGAAGAGTAGTTTTACTCTTCCTCCGTCTTCCGAATTTTCGATCAGATCATATGTCCTAACGCGAGTTTAACATTTTTTAACCATCAAAAAAAGTGCACAACGCGGCTAAAGAAGTTTCCACTTCAAAAACAAATAGTATAACAGAACCAGAAGGTTCAGTCACGAATGGAAAATGACAAGATAGAATTTTCACGCGCCGATAGTGGAAAACATTTTTTATTACTTTTTATTAATCTCCTTTTTTTGAACAAAAATACAGGACACTCAATACTTACCTCAATGAAATTATAACGTTTGTATTATGTTACCAATTTTTTCCTACGAATACATATGGTTCTAAAAAATCATAAAATATAGAATTGAAAAAATTAAAAGGCAGTAGGCGCTTGATTGTCTAAATTATTTGATTCGGTGAGATAAAGTCAAGTTTTGTGAAAAATTATACCAGAAAAAAGCTTACGTAATTGTGGTACTTGTACAGCATTCCTGTCGATAGGTTTGAGGAATATCTTTTCATACAGATGCCGATTTGCCCAGAGGAAAACACCCAATTGGCCGACGTGTATCGTCGACAGGAAGTCTCCCGTCGGCGACATGGACAGTGAAGTACAAGGCTGCTCTACCTACAAACAAAGAATACTCAAAAATACACATTTTTCGTATTTAACAAGCTGTTGAAATTTAGCGGCTATTACTTAATTTTATTTAACCTTTTCTTATGTGATATATAGCAAACAAACTCTTGAGAGTAAGAGATAACCGAGGCCTATAGAAACCATTACCATACCACACTCAAATTAAACGGGTTGTACCTTTTCACCATACTTGCCGTCAAGTGTCTTGTGTCACTTGAGCTAAACTTCATACAAAATTCGGGTTTGCTATGTATCTATGGAAGACCCGCCTCTTACTACGTAGTATTTATACACTCTGGTCTATTCTACACAGGAGATACGGACCAACACGAGGAAATCCTTATTCTAACATATAACACTTGCCTTATTGGTAAATAAGTCGCCTAAAACACTTAACATTTAAGGTTAGTATTCGATTCTTAACATCCTTGTATACCACCATATATTATGAAATAAATAGTATTAATATGGTTGACAAACATCCATGATCCAAGAAAGTAAGCTTCTACTTATTACGGGTTGAATAAATTTCATAAAATTTAATAAATCATATTGAAAAAAATTTTAAGATTTGACTTCTTTATATTCTAAAAGGGCCCCAAGTTTGTGTGTGCCCAAGGGCCCCAGCATAATCTAAGACGGCCCTGCGCGACGGCTGTGTGCCCGCACAAACTACCGGTCTCGTGGGTTTTGAAATAAAACCGCCGCGGGCTGCTCCGTGAGATCTTAGGCTAAGACTGCAGCGTCACTATTCACAAGAAACGATTATTGGGCCACATTTTGTCGCCGCGACATTGTGAGATTATCGTACGTGTGAATCAACCCTTATGGCTTCAGAGCGGTCTCCACCAGAAAAAGAAGTAACGAGACTACTCATATATTCAAAATAAGTATAAAAATAAATAAGTATAAAAAAAAGTATACTTTTTTTTAAGTATAAAAAATGACTTACAGAAAATATATCGACCAGTGTGGCACTTGGAATATCCCACGTACATATAGTGCAGTCCATTGACGAAGACACCAACCACCTGCAAAACAATTTAAATATTCAGAAGATAATGTATATTTTTAAATCATGTATTGAACATATGCAGTAACATTTATGATTTTTCGAAAAAGGGATAAGATAACCCCAAAGCCTGTTGGTGATAATACCTAATCTATTTACTTTGTCATAGCTTCAGTATTCGACATTATCGCGGTCAGTGATGGTAGGTAGCCGGTAGACTTACAAACGTGAAATACGATCAGACATAAGATACCCACCAGTAATATATAGGGGTATTATCATGAGAGAGATTACATATAAAACAGAAAACGTTAAAGTTGTTATCTATTTTAATATTTTAAAGAGGAAATGTTTGACTTCTTGTTTGTTTGTTTAAAATGAATAACTAGGCTGTGAAACTTTCAAAAATTCTTTCACCCTTAGAATACTACATTATCCCTGAGTGACATAGGCTTTATTTCATCAAAATCGGTGCAGTAAAAGTCAAGTTACGCAGGCGAAGATGTGTGAAACTGCTAGTATGATATTTTGTGATAAGAAAGTGAATTTTTTTCACTGTGTTGGTCCGGCCTCCTTTCTGGGACCTTCGCCTCCCTGCCAGGCAGCTGTTAAAAGGCAAGCATAGGCTTACCGTCACTAACACCGTGACATATGAATAGGTGGAAGAGTTTCGCAGCGACTCGTCCAGATTGGTACCGCCGCCGTACCTATTTCTGAAGCCATTGCGTCCACGCTTGCCGTTGACGTGTTTCATATTTAAAAGAATATTGTAAACTGCATGTCTATTTGTATATACAACCATATTACTGATAATCTAAAACCACTGTCATTAAAAAGATTTCGAAAGAAGGTATTTCACTTGCTGTTAGGGAAAACATAGTATAATGTAAAACATTTTCATGCAGACAAGTATAAATAGTAAAATATTTGTAATAATATTCATTTATAATAATTTCAGAAATCATGGTTGCCGAGGACTATGTTTCGCCGTTTCTTCTCCTCCTGTCAGGTTTACAAACAGTGGTAGTTTACAGTAGATAGGGATAAATTTAATTTAAATTCAAAAATTTTTGTTATCAATAATTCAAATTGTAATAAATATATATATTTTTAATATTAAAACATGTATTGTACATCATTAAAATAATTCCTTTTTATAAATATTAAAATATTTGCACTCCACAATGTAATAGAATATGTCTGAATGCTTAACTAAATTTGTAACAGCAAATTTGTTTTTTATTTACTCTTCGGAGGATAAGGTAGCAGGTAAACTTACTTTTGAAAATTGATAGGAGAAGGCGTTACTTTGCGCAAATCCATACTTAAATCTAAACAAAATAATTTCATTTGCAATTTTCCGCCAAAAAATGTATACGTAATATAAACAGACAAAATAGTGCGCTGATAATGAATTGGACTTACCGGAAGCTAAAACTCCAAAATATATCCAGCTCCAAACAGGAGAATTCGACTGCACTCCACGAATGATGACGCTTCGGTTACGAAGCGAAACGTACATTGAGTTTTTAGTAGTATGTGTATATTTGGTGCTAATAAAACAGTTTAGTAGTGTGTATTGTATTTGGGAGTTTCAGCTTCCGGTAAGTCCAATTCATTCTTAGCGCACTATTTTGTCTGTTACGCCATAATACGTATACATTTTTTGGCGGGAAATTGCAAATTAAATAATTTTGTTTAGATTTAACTTACTTTTGCTCGCGGCCTAACATTCCATCCTCAGGTTGGCAACGCACCACTACCACCTTTGGTGTCTCTAGGCAGCATAAATTTCTTACCATCAGGAAATCTGTCTGCTTGGTTGCCTTCCAAAGTCTTAAAAAAAACATATAGCGCTCCTGATGGTAATTGATAACCATAGCCTATAGACACCATTGATGTTATGGGTGCGTCGCTGTCTTGTACTGTCTATAACCACGGTTTGGAAAAACGCGTAACTGTTTTTAAAATAGCAATTGCGATCATTCAAACTTCTCAGACAAAACCGCAGACAACTACTAGTAATTCACATGTTCCTTTAATTTTAAAAACGTAAACCCATTTTACCTGCTTTGACTATCAAAATCTATATCGCTGATCCTTCCAACATGTCCTTCGAATTTTCTAACTATTTTCATTGTATCTATATCTACAAGAGTAATCGTAAAATCTTCATTAGCCAATGCTAGCAGTCCGCTATCTCTCTGACATCTCGTCATACTAACAGATTCTTCTAATTTTAGTACAAAGTAAGGGGATTTTTCTAAAAAAGAAACATTACATTAAAAGATCTATTTCTTGACATAAATACTTTGACGCCTCTGTGGTCTAGCGGTTGTCTAGGTGTTGGACTTGACTGCATGAGGTCCCGGGTTCGAATCCCGGGTCGGGCAACAAAAGAAAATTTGAGTTTTCCAATTTTCTAATAAAAAAAAATGTTGTCCGGGATTGGATATGTGCCCGGTTGGCGATAGGCTTGCCACCTATCACATTGTGGAACTTAGTGTCCGGCTAGTCGTGGGTGCCCTGGTTGTGCCTCTGCCTACCTCTTCGGGGATATGGGCGTGAAGATACTTACTACCTTTTTTACAATCAAATTGCGTACGGAAAAATGGCGAGTTTGTGTGGTAGCTCCATAGATTTGTATGTATTCGCTGCATTCGTCTTTTTTTTTTAACTGAATTTGTTAACAAAATTCCGAATGTATAGAACAAGCCTAGATGTGTCTTCCCGCGTCTTGGTATTTATTAGATAACATGATATTTCTATTGAAACTAGAGGTCGCAGTACACCCATTATTCGAAATTCAACCATAATAAATTTTAATATCTTCATGACAAGAATGCCATCTTAATTTATCAAGACCAACTACTTTGTTTCCAAACTGTATGATTATAGTTTGTGCGCCATCTGTAATCTTTTATCGTTATCATCAATATATTATTGGTTTGTGTGTGTCAAAACCGTGGTAGTATGGGTAATGTATTATGTTTTTATTTAATGCACTTAATAAGCATTATCGTTGAAAAATATTAGCGTTCTGCACTTCTCCTACACATAAACTATAAGCGTGCCAAATTTCATACTCCTTCATTAGCGTAATTTTTATAAAAATGGGTCCAAAGATTTTGCTTCACATTAATATGTGATGTATATTATCATATGAGGATTCAGAGTCCACTAAACCTATGAGTATGTTTTGTAAGGAACTTACCCGATTTAAAATGCCAAAACTTGAGTTTGTCATCTGCGCCCGCAGTAATTACCCTCTGATTACAAAGATCGGTTTCAACTCCTCTAACTGCTCCTTTATGAGCTAACAAATTTTTGTCTGAACCATAATAACCTCTATGAATTCCAGATTGCATGTTGAACTTGTGCACTTGGCCATTACTATAACCTGAATTTAAACATAATTTGTAGATAATCTTAAATAAAGTACTTTGTAAGCAAGTGTGCCTGTCTAATAACACTTTCATGTCTAACGTGATGAACATTTTTAAATAAAAACAAAGGTCAAAATGCCAGCTTTTTTTAATTGTAAGCAATTTATTGTAAGCCATATATGTATGGCTAATGTGAAATAAAGAACATAAGCTGTGCACCTAAAATATTGTGAAAAAAATTCATTACAACTAGAGAAACAAAAGTGTAGTACTTATAAAAGGTGAGCTCAGAGCCTTTACCAGGAGTTTTTATAGATGACATATTTTGGTAATTTACGTATCAAAATCTACAGCGCTTTTAGTCTGAAGACTTAGTTCTCTCTGTCACCAGTAGAGGCGCTGTTTAAAGTATTCATACAAATAATTTACGGATATGATACGGATAGTGAATATAGTGCCGTAAGCTCATGGTAAGGGCTCAGATAGGTCCATCCTCTATGACAAGGTGTTTGTAATACCTAATTCTGAAATAGGATAGTCAGTACTCAACAAAACGTTACATATGACAAGTTTTTAAGGAAAAGGTAACTCCATAATGTTATAGACTTGCCCATAATACCTATTATCCACCACCTTACCTGTTCATAAAGTAATAGCAACATATACATTGTAATATTTTGGTTTCTTATTTATGCAAAATGCTTCACATCCTAACCTTTCATCATCTTTCATTGCTTTGGTCTTTTTCTTGTTATGGATAAAATCTACCTGCTTGTTTGCCACCAATAACATTAATAGACATTAAAAAAACTATTCTCTTGTTTAAATGTAAATATAACTTGAATTTAAGCCCAAAGTAGGCAAATTATATGCTTGAGTGATGGTGTTAATAAACAATTCCTAAATAACATTTTTAATTATTTATACGGGATACTCACAATCTCTTTTTATTTTATTTGTCCCGTCGTGACCACGGCCTATGCAACTAGGTCGAAATATCGACAAATAAAATAAAAAGAGATCGTGAGTATCTTGTATAAATAATTAAAAATGTTATTAATTCGCGACGATTTAAGTTTAAAATCTTAAATTCCTAAATAGATAACAGAGTAACTTTAACAAACATCCAGACCTAAAAATGCAGACAACTAAATGTTCATCACACAAATGCCGTCGGGTTTCAACCCTAGGTGTGTATTGTAGCCCCTCAACTAACCAGTCATATATAATGACTAACGGTATGACATGTGCAACAAAGTACATAATCATTAACAAAAACATATTCAACCTACGACATACCAATAACAACAAAATTGCCACAATGTGTGACAGTGAGGCAGGTTGCTATAGAACCTTTTTCAGCTTGCGGAGGTTTCAGCTTATGTTCACCCATTCTAATTTTATTATACGACCAGGTTGTACACACAAACATGTCACTATGTAAAGAGGCTATACTATCCCATTGTTTATCCCTTTGCATACAGGACCTTAATTGGGTAATTGGTGGTAGAATGAGGTCATCTTTTTGGTCGTTTTCTGTAAACAATTACTATGGATTAACACAACAAATTATATAGCGAACGAGTTACAATTTTAAGCATTATGTAAAATGTTGACACTAGAATTTTAGCTAAGTTTACTTTATTTCCAAACAAATTCTAATGACAAAGATCAAAGACAAAGTCATGTTCTGGTCTGGAGGGTCGTGTAGCCGGTATATTTACAAAATCGACCTAGAACACCAAGTTAACACAGTGACGTACTACATCTATGTCTATAGGCCACTGTTGTCTCTAACCATCAGGAGACCCATTTGCTTGTTCGCTGGTCTCTAATACAAAAAAAAGCTCTGGGATTTTTTTGTTAGCAAAACTCATGGACTTATACAAAATTATTTTATACATTTTTTTACTATCCAAATGCCAAAATCAAATGCTTTTCATGCACCTTATAGCATATTAATGAAACACTTATTGTTATTCTCAACTAATTTCGCCTATATTTTTGCATGAAAATTATATATCAAATATTTTTTCACCAGGGTCAGTAAATGAAAAGCCTTACTTACTTTTTCTTTTTGATGCTTTCCTGTTATGGGAGGCTTTACCCATGCTTTTATTAAATGTTTCTGTGACAGTATTCATTATGTGTAGACTACTATCCCTACCAGCCACAAGTATATTCTCTCCAGTGGGCTCACAATACTGAACAATATTAGGAGGCAATGCATGACCTTCTCTGAAAATTGTTTGTTTTTAATTAATAAAAGATTTAATGTCTAAGGTAATTAAAAAGATAAAAGAGATCATTTAAATATATATTTAACAAAAGATAATATAAATTGTCTAAATTGAGCTTTTTATACAGCTATTTACATATACATAAAAAACAGGTATTAAATATTTTAAGACCTAGAATTAACTGGTATTTTAAAACAGTCAAAGCATATGACATAATAGTTTAAATATAAATATAACAATAATAACAACTAAAATATGTATTTTAAATATAATATGACTTTCCTTGTAACATAATATATAATCTCTATCTTGACACAGATGACACTTTTCACAATACTCTCTGCCTACCTCGCAAGGGACCTGGCATGAAAATACATTATGTATGTAAAAACTTACCTTCTTTTCAACAGCCTAGCACCACCATCAGGCATATCAAAGATCCACATTTTTAATGAATTATCTTGAGAATTGGTAACCATTAGGGGCTCTGATGGCAAACACTGCAGTCCAGCTACAGCAGAATAATGAGCTTTGTATATTTGAGATTTGACCCTTTTTTCTTCTAAATCCCACAAAACAACATGTCCTTTTGAACTGCCAGTTATCATTATTGGCTCACCATCCATTCTAAATGACAGTGATGTTACTTTCCCCAAGTCATGATAAAACTCCATAACAGTTTGGTCATAGCGAATATTGTGTAAGATAATTTTGCCATTATTTAAAGCAATAGCCACTACATCAATTGCTGGAGCTGGTTCCGTCACTGTTACCCCAGATTTCCATTTATTAAATGTATGAACCAGTTTTGACGTTCTTATATTCCACAACTGCAATGCACCCTGTTTGCTACCGAGTAGTATTTTGTTTAAATATGTGGGAGGGTGACAAATAGTCGATATTTTAAAGGTATCTGAATCAAAGGACAGTTCAAGGAACTGAGACTCTTCTTTTATATCAAAAACTCGCAAAACATTATTTTTGTCGATTGATATGATGTGAACTCCAAACGGTAACAACTTATGAATGGGTGCTTCATGCCCTTTGTATACGTGTTTTAATTCGCAACCTCTTCGCCACGCATAAATGTTGTTTTCACTAGCAGTATAAACATGGTAACTGTCGCCACTCATACAAGTGATAGGACCAGGATGTTCACCACTTATACTCAGTAATCGAAACTTATCACATCCGTAGGTATGAAACCACTTGCCAACACTCGTACAAAGCAAAGTTTCACCTCTTCGTTTAATAAAACGAGCCACAAAAGGCACATGTGTACTAACATAACCTAATACTCGAGCACCGGTAAATATTCGACTGTTATTAATTTCTTCCATTTTATTTCAGAGTTAAAAAAATTAGGTAGTATTGTTATTAAATTTTATGAAGTAATATCATTAACTTTTTGACAAAACCATTATTTAGCTTTCGTAGAAATATCATCAACAAAACACAAATCCACACATGAAAATGACATTGACTTTGACAGTATTGCAGTTAATTTGTCCCTTTCAGGGATCGGCTAAGACCTTTTGGCCATCATGCCACATCTTCGGTATTAGTATATTATTTTTATTGTATTCTATTTTCAATAATTCACTTCTTAAATTTCTTTTTCCATTTGCTTTACTAAGTTTAGAGGATATTTCAGTCCTTGAATATATTTTTAATTTAGGATCGTAACCATTATCACTGGCTATTGATTTAATGGTTCGAAGTTCAGATTTAAAATCTTGGTCATTTAGAGGTAACGACAATAACTTATGTAACATGGCATAAAATGCAGCATATTTGTGAGACACATAAGAAATTGGCATACTGGTAAAAGGGAGTCTACATTTGGCAAACATCTGAGGGCCGAAGGTCATGTATTTAATCCTACAAAAAAATGTTTAGTCCTACATTATTATAATAAAGGTAGAAGGCTAAATGCTTTAGAAGCCTTAGAAATTAATGAAAGAAAAAATAATCCACAATTATTAAATGACCAAATAAAATTGAACACATCCCCCTTATTAAATATTTTCTAGTAATTTAATATAATCTTATAAGTAATATAATTTTTTGCCATAAATTCAATTAATAATGTTTCAGTCGTATTATTATTATTGCTTTATGCACTGCTTACTGCTTATTTTATATTGACATAGGTATCTTTAATGTTTATTTAAACTTATTTTTATGCTTAGAGTGGGATTGAAAGAAAGTGTTGGTGTTAAAATGCGAAAGGGCATGCTCCGCTGGTTCGGTCATGTGGAAAGAATGACAGATGAAAGATTGACAAAGCAGATATACAATGCGAATGTGGATGGATGTAGGTACCCGGGGAGACCAAGGCTGACATTTCACGATCAGAACAATCGGATATTATCCGAGGGTGGTGTCAAGAGTCTCCGAAACCGGCGTGTTTGTATGAAAAGGGTTATGAATGTGAAGGAAGCAAGACAGGTTTGTCAGGATCGTGTGGTCTGGCATTCGATACTCTCTGCCTACCCCGTAAGGGACTTGGCGTGAAGATATGTATGTATGTATGTATGTATTTTTATGTTGGATATTTTTTCCTATATATAATTACATATTTTTTAATTAAAATAATTTATTAAATAATTTTAAAATTAATTATATAATTAGTTAAGTATTTATTTTTTAATTTGACATTTAAATTTAATTTAATATTACTTTTTTTTAATTTTGACATGGACATTTGTTTTTTCTTTAATTTAACAAGGAATATTTCCAGAAAAAAATAAAGCTATATGTCATAAAGCCATTATTCAAGAAAGGCGATCCTAGTAACATGAACAATTATCGTCCAATAACAAGTAACTAAGCACTCGCTAAAATTTTTGAAAAAGCTAAGCGAACCTTTTTTTCTGTCCCGACTTTTTTCATTTTTTTAAAAGACACAATATACTAACAGACAAACAATACGGATTTCGCAAAAATAGTTCTACCACCCTTGCAAGTTTTAACTTAGTAAAAGTTATATCTGAAATCTTAAATGAGAGAAAACCGATCACAGGAATATATTTCGATATGAGTAAAGCGTTCGATTATATAGATCACGAGATTCTTTTGAACAAGCTAGAAAAATATGGACTAAAAGGAAATATACTTGAATGGGTAAAAAGCTTTTTAACAGGGAGACAACAATGTACCGAGATAACAAATATATCAAATGGAGTCAAAATATCGTACCGTTCGAATTTCACATTTTGCAAACAAGGAGTGCCCCAAGGAAGTGTGTTGGCTCCTTTTCTGTTTTAATCATATAATAGTGATATACCAGAAGTAACACCACAACCATGTATACTTTTTGCAGATGACACGACGTTATTAGAAAAGTCAGATAATACTACACTCTACGAACATGACATAAATACAACTTTAAAATTAATAATTAAATGGTTAAGTGATAATAATCTTAATGTTTACATAAATAATACAAAAATAGTTCAATTTAATAATTACAACTCCATGAAAACAATATTAAATATAAAGCATAATAATCAAGATATAGAAGTTGATAACATAAAATTTTTGGGAATAATTTTTGACAGTAACTGTTATTGGAAATCTTACATTGAACATGTTAAAAAAAGTATCTTCACGCCCACATCCCCGAAGAGGTAGCAGAGGCACAACCAGGGCACCCACGACTAGCCGATGACACTAAGTCCCACAATGTGATAGGTGGCAAGCCTATCGCCAATCGGGCACATATCCAATCCCGAGCAAAATTTTCTTTATGTTGCCCGACCCGGGAATCGAACCCGGGACCTCAAGAAGTCAAGTTCAACACCTGGACCGCTAGCTCCAAATTAAATCGATTCGTCTACGCAATAAGGCGAATCAGATTAACTGTTTCAAAGGAGGTACCAATAACCGCTTACAATGGATATGTTAATTCGGTGCTGTCTTATGGCTTGTCGATTTGGGAAAACTCAGTAGACATTTTAAGAGTATTTAGGCTTCAAAAGAAATGCATTCGAACTATTTGTAATGTTAAAACATGTGTCAGTTGTAAACCGTTTCTTAAGAAATATTCTCACGTTAATCTCTCTAAATATTCTTAATTATTCTCACGTTACTAAGATGTACATAAAAGATGCTTGTATATTTGTAAGAAAGTACTCTAACTATTTTACTCTTAGTGCTAGCGTAAGTAATAGATCATTCAGATATCCGAATAAGTTATTATTTCCTCCATGTAAAGTTGGTATTTATAAAAAAACTTACGTAATGGCAATTAAAATATATAACAAATTACCACAAAGATTTAAAAAAAGTATTTACAAAATTTAAAGTGGAATTAAAGACACGGTTATGTGAAAAATGCTTTTATGACATAAATTAATATTTAACTACACAGTTACAATATTTTAATTTTTTTTACATTTATTTTATTGACAATCGTTTTAGTATTCGGACATTATTTTTTATTATTATTTTAATATATTAATCATGACTTAAATGTACTTGTAAGTGTAATTAATTTGAAATTTCAATTTAATAATTATTCCATTATACAATTTAATAATTATTTTATATACAGTACTACATAATAAATAATATCAGTTGTTCAAAATATTTGCATGCCAACCATTTGGTAAAATAGGATTTAGAGCTTGTAAATACTAAATTTAAGATCCACCTTACCCTATTTTATTATTATTATTATAAAACAGCAAATTTAATTTAGTAATTCGTTAATGAAATGGAGGTAATTAATTTTGTTGTTTATTATTATTATCTCAAATGGTATTAATTTCCCGATTCAGTGGGGAAAAAATCAATAGCTTGTAACTCTATTGTATAAAGTATTTAATTTTATTGTATCTACCCATTATGAAATGAATTTATGTTTATTAATCAAAAATATTGTTTAGTACTGTAGTTTAAGTTTTAGCCCTGATGATGCTGTCGTTAGTGAAACCGGTAGGCTATTTATAAAATAATAAATTATAAGTGATACGTAAAACAGGACAGGTGTTTCTTCAATTAAAAATATGAGCTGAATTAATTACTAACACCGACACTTTATAACAAAAATAAGTGTTGCCTATTATTATTATTACTTTCTAATCTTGGTTCTTATAACAAAAACGTTCCCATCGCATTGGAACCCTTCACTTTGGTCCAATAGAATATAGCTACCTGTTACCTATATCTTTGTGTTTTTAATGGAATAACGTAGTACATTGACACAAAAAAACTCAAATGAAAAATCCTATTGATAATGATGCACCTACTGTGTTACAAGTTCTAGAAATTAACATTAATGTCTAAAAAGCTTAGAGCTTCAATGATGTTGAAATTTGTTGCTCAAAAATATTGTTTTCAAGTCCCATTTCTATGCAAATGTGTAGACACCTCATACATTTATATCTTCACGCCAAGTCGCTTACGGAGTAATCAGAGAGTGTCAAACGTCACGAGGATACCACAAGTCTCCTTAGTAGCAGGGACTAGGTAATAATAATTACTAGTCTGTCACTATCCTACTTAAGACTTACCGATTTTTATTATAAGCAAATGCAGTGAATAGTGAGAACGTGCGGAACACAAAACACCGCCTCTTTGGTCGAGTTGCTAGCGTACACGCGTAACTACACTGACCAACCGCGAAGCTCGGGTTCGAATCCCGACGGGAGCAGGCATTTGAGTGATGAACATTTAGATGTCTGCATTTCCGAGTCCGGGCGATTATTAAATTTATTTTGGTATATATCTAAGTATTTCTATGTACCTATTAGAATCGTTGACCAACACCTATAACAAAAGCATATAGTAGGTACGCATACTTTGGGGTTAGATTCAACCTGTGTAACTTGTAAAAAGTATCTTCACGCCCATATCCCCGAAGAGGTAGGCAGAGGTACAACCAAGGCACCCACGACTAGCCGAAGACACTAAGTCCTACAATGTGATAGGTGGCAAGCCTATCGCCAACCGGGCACATTTCCAATCCCGACCAACATTTTTTTATTAGAAAATTGGAAAAATCCAATTTTCTGTGTTGGCCGACCCGGGATTTGAACCCGGGACACCATGCAGTCAAGTCCAACACCCGGACCGCTAGACCACAGAGGCGACTACTTGTAAAAATATATGTATTTATTTACTTTTTTAAGTCTCTTTGAGGTTTATTCGTACTTCTAGTCTTGCTAAGTACTTAACTAATTCGACACTTAATGCGATATACCTTTCATTGGGATATCATACATTCGAATGATCAAATGATGATGATCGCGATATCTGACCTACATACTTGCGGCTGTGGCGACACTCTTAGTCGGATAGGTGCTGATGTGCTTCAATACGGTTTAGGTAATAACTGGCTGTTGCAACTAAGTCCCGAACACATTGTGAACATATACATTTTGTTACATGCACGACCACGTAATAAAATTAATCATAATATAAAAACTTTTAACATTTAGCGGTGGTCGGACATTCTAGACTTTTGTGCTGGTTTTTGAATTTATTGATTCCCTACTTCACAATTTCGCATAATTCTTCTGTGCTGCTAATCCTCCCTTCGAAAAAGCTCAATTTCGCATATTTTCATGTTACGCTTCTGAACATCTTTGTGATATTTGTATCTGTGGAGCCCACCATACTACGTTAAAATATGGTGTCCCAATTCACAACCCAAATTTAACACAAGTAGTTCCTATCTTATTTCTTCGCAGATGTAAATCATTCCTTCTCTTTCATTGTATGACTGCAGTACAAATATGAAACAGCATGAAAACTACCCAAAAGAGCGAACGTTTGAAATGACACAGCTCGTACAGACATTCCCATAGACGAGGCTAAGCGGTTTCCTCGGTGCTGCAGTATTAAGTGCCGCGTCAATATATCGTGAGCATCCCGGATATAGTTAAAAACGTTACGTATTAACTGTAATTTCATTGATAAAAAAAACAACAATACTACCCTATTGCTTCAATTGCGTGTTGGAAAGTATTTTATCAATTAGGCTTGGTTTACATACTGTCCTATATTTGTAATGTGGTATGACTATATCACAGATTATACCACTACTATATTGTAAGATGTCGTGTCCTCAAAATAGTATCTGAAAGGGAATCAGGAACATTTTTTTGAGATCCTGTGGGATGACTATCCAGTGCCTCATTCATTTGGCACGTCCGTTATTTTATACAAAAAAAGCATCTTCACGTCCGTATCCCCGAAAAGAAAGGCAGAGGCACAACCAGGAAATTAGTTAATGTTAACATTAATATTCGTATTTTTCATACATAATTTGTCAAAGCCAACTTTTATAATTATATTAACTTAACTTTTAATATTTAATAAAAAAATACAACCAATCATAACGAAAAAATTTGCAACGATTTTTATTAAATTTTCTTAGCTTTCAGTGTTCATTGCTAGCGAGCATTTTATCTTTGAAATACTATAGTAGTAAGAAAAAAAACATATCACGTTAAAACTCTTTATTTAAAATACTTATTAGTCTTCTATAAATTTTAAAGAAAGAAATTATTTCTTTCTTTAAAATTTATAGAATATTAATCCCAAGCACAGGGCAAGTGCCAAAATAAAAATACGTTGCTTATTAGTCTTATTACAATCTAAAAATATTTACAGTAGACCTTGTCGTTTTAAATCCTCGTAGGTTTTCCTATTTACAACATTGCCCTGAGAATCTTCAAACTCTTCATCATTTTCGGCCACGAACCTCTCATTTTCTTTTTGGTTTTTGATTTTTTCCCACACTGAAACATTAAAAATCATAAAAATGAAGTTTGTAATCAATTATTTTCATAGTTAGGTTTAGCGCTATCCAAAAAAAGACGGTTGCAGATTTTATATGACTACTAGCTGATCCGGCAAACGTTGTTTTGCCATATAACTAATTAAATGACGATGGATCAGTTATCGACTCGGGATAAAAAATGATTAAATTACTAAAATGACTATTAAAAAATAGGGGTTGGTGATAAAAGAATGAAAATTTAGGGTTGTATGTACTTTTATATGCTGTATCATAAAAAAATAAAAACAAAAAAAATTGTCTGAAAATTACAAAAAAAAAAATTTAGGGGTGGACCACCCTTAGCATTTAGGGGGAAGAAAAATAGATGTTGGCCGATTCTCAGACTTACTCAATATGCTCACAAAATTTCGTGAGAATCGGTGAAGCCGTTTCAGAGGTGTTCAAGTTCGAACCCTGTGACACGAGAATTTTATATATTAGATTACTTTTGCTGGCTTCGCAGGGTTATGAAACATACATATAAACCTTCCTCTTCAATCACTTTATCTATTAAAAAAAGGCATCAAAATCCCTTGCGTAGTTTTAAAGATTGAAGCATACAAGGGGACATAGGGACAGAGGAAGTGACTTTGTTTTATACTATGATCCCCGTGTTGGTCCGGGCTCCTTCGGAGAATAGACCATCTGCCTTCTTGCCAGGCAGCTCGTAAAGGCGAGCATAGGCTTACCGTCACTAACACCGTGACATATAACTAGGTAAATAATAAATAAATAAATATCCTTGGACAAGTCACACAAATTGAACCTAACCCCAAAGTAAGCAAATTATATGCTTGTGTTATGGGTGTTAGTCAACGATACTAATACATAGAACTACTTAAAGAGATACCAGAATATATTTAATAAACACCCAGACCCGGAAATGCAAACACCTAATTGTTCATCACACAAATGCCTTCCCCCGTCGGGAATCGAACTCGAGCCTCGCGGTTGGTCGATGTAGTTAGGCGTGTACGCTAGCCACTCGACCAACGAGGCGGTCAGGTGGTAGAGATTTTCAGCGACTCGACCGGATTGATACCACCGCCTTACCTATTTCTGCCGTCATAACGTCCAACGCTTGCCGTTGACGTGTTTCGGTAAACTTACTTATGCTCGAGGCCTAACATCCGGACCTTAGGTTGGCAAAGCACCATTACCACCTTTGGTGTCTCCAGGCGGCGTGAATTTCTTACCATCAAGAAATCCGTTTGCTTGTTTGCCTTCCAATATCATAAAAAAAATGTATGTAGTGAAGACACTCCACACAGAGCACACGATGGGGTCGTCTGATCCTTCCGAGCAAATGAAGTGGGACTCACAGGCGAGTGCGTCCTCGATCTGCGTGACGTTGGCGAAGTGCGCGGTGTTGGGTATCCCGAGACAGCGCATGCCGTGGGCGTGGCGCCACTCCGCGAAGTGCCGCTGGAAGGCCTTCGGGCCCTTGTACGTGAAGTTGCCGCAGATCTCGCACGAGTAGCTGATGTTCAGCCCGTGCAGCTTGTACAGCCAGTACGGGATGGGCTGGGGACGTTCACAAATACAATACAATACCACTATTTAAATTATGCGCTTCGCCTTCACACTTTTTACTCTTTATATTATTATTTTTAAATTGTGTATCTTTACGCCCATATCCCTGAAGAGGTAGGCAGAGGCACAACCAGGGCACCCACGACTAGCCGAAAATGTAATAGGTGGCAAGCCTATAGCCAGCCGGGCACATGTCCAATCCCGACCAACATTTTTTTTTATTAGACGACGACCCGGGATTCGAACCCGGGACCTCATGCAGTCAAGTCCAACACCCGGACCGCTAGACCATAGAGGTGATTTTTAAATTGGCTGACCTAATCTAAATTTAACCGAAATGATTAATTATGTGTTGACGAATAAAGTCGAAGCGCATAATTTAAATAGTACTACTGTACCTCTTTATTGGGCACCAATACATAAAAACACTAAAATCGTACATAAACCTTCTTCATACAAAAAATAATTAAGCACTCGTTAAACACTGTCTAACGTTGGATTCTCAGCCAACACCACACCGCCACGACAACATGTTATTGGTTGGATGCATATACATTACTACTAGATATCACAATCCTTACAACTATTACTACTAGGTGGTAAAGTTTCACTCCAACTCGCCTGGATTGGTACCACCGCCTTACCTATTCCTGCCGCCATAACGTCAGCGCTGACCACTTTCGTTATTTTTTATGTAATAGATCAGAGAAGAAGCACACGGGTCTCCTGATGTTAAGACACAACCGTGGCCTATTGACACCATAGATGTAACAGGTGCGTCGCTGTCCTGTGGCCGAAATGTTAGCCTATGGTTCAAGTCTACCGGCTATCCTACCCGTACTGTAACATGACCGAATCATTATAGCGGCAGGAAAACGTAAGAAAGTCGATCCCTACCCAGGCAAGTTGCTGCACGGTAATCAACCACCAGTGGTCTAGTTGGTACAGAACTATTAACTATACAGTGCTTGCCTCTTACGGTCTGCCTGGCAGAGAGGCAGATGGTTTATTCTACTCAGCGGATCCGGACCGATGCGGGGATAACAACCGACAACCAACATCGGTAACATATTATATGAATGAGTGTTAAATTCGAATAAAAATTGTTACACATAGGTGAATTTTAGTTTTGAAATATAAACCATACATTTTGGTCTATTTAGTTAAATATATTTTGAGTAAACTTTATTATTATTAGCTAGTCTATGGTCCCACACCTGCAATATCGTTAGAGTCATCAACTTAATTTTTTTTCTTTAATCAAACGTATTTTCGTTTCATCATGACTGATTTGCCGACCGTCGACGTATACCTACATATTTTAATTTCAATAGTTTTTCTTTTGACGCGACTGATTACATTTATAAAGATTATATAACTTGTAACGATTTTATGTGTATGTATAATGTCAAAAAAATCCCTTCTTGATTTAGTTTTTAAGGATGTATCGGACTCGCCCTCTACTTTTGTCGGCGGACAGTGTGTATGTCGCGCATGCGGTGTGTAGTGTGCGCGTACCTTCCCGTCCCAGCCGAGCGGCAGGTTCTTGGGGTTGTAGGGCACCTCGTCGTCGTCCGAGTCGAGGTCGGCGGCGGCCGAGCCCTCGGACTCGTCCTCGCTGTCGTCGCGCCGCTCGCCGGCCGCGCGCGCCGACCGACGCGTCACGTTCTCCACGGTCGCGCCCCGCGCCGCACTCACTATGCCGGCGAACCTACGGACCCACCAGCTTTACCCAGTAGAGATCCACTACCTTACATATTCCTGTCGCCATGTTCCGGCCCAAGGACAGCGACGCACCTATAACATTTATGATTTCTATAGGCCACGGTTATCTCTTGCCATTAAGGCAGCTTTATAAAACTGCCACTTGACCTGTGCTTGGGCCAAAGTTTTAAAAATTTTAAAGAAAAAATAAGACGTGTGGCACTCAACTGCCGCGTTAAAGCTATTGCATAAGCAGGCATGATTCACCAGATTGCGGGGTGAAGAGGGGTATTACGCATGCGCAGTAACGTCGATACAACCAATGCCACCTAGAGGCGAGTTGCTGAACTAAAGAAACTAGCGTGATGAAAAAGCCATTACAAGTTCTGCTATTCATCGATAGATGGCAATGATGGAACCGAATCTAGAAATTCCGTAACGAAAATAACCTAACACCCCAGATTATTTTCGTTACGGAATTTCTGGATTCGGTCTCCACGCTCAAAGCCCGCGATGGAAGCTATCCAATAGCTTAAAAATCACCTCAGTAGTAAAGATTTGAGCCTGCACTCTTTTAATAGTATTGAACAAAACTATATAGCTGTGGGACATAACTAGCGGTGAAATCGATAAGAAATAAATTACAAATTTCAACACATCATTTGAATCCTCGGTAGCCTAAAAATTAAAAGGATTAGAGACAGGTCCAAATCCTAACTTTTCAATAGGTACATTATTTCACAAATTAGTAAATCATATAAACACGCAATATAAGGATATTATTCAACAGACGAAGTACATTCGAACGCGATAACTACCGGCATATGTGACGATCAGCTGCGTTCAAGCGTTCCTCGAACCAATGTGTTTTAACAACAATACATTTTTTTTTCGAGTTTACTCCTTAAGGAACGATTTGAGTTATGAGGAGTAAAATCATGTGTAACACGAAAAGTTGAGGCGTTACGTAGAAAGAGACAAACATATGTAAGTCAGGACTGACGATCTCGCCCGAACAAAAGACGAGTCGCTCCGAGCGGGTCGTCATTCGGCTCCGCCACAGTCGAGTTACGTATGACATTGACATTAGTCGAATAATTTAAAACGCAGTCGACTTGTTCGAATGATTTGCGATATGTTTGTTTCTCTTATCATTTTAGCAGATGCGTTCATTTACCCTTTTTTCTATTCGATATATGTCATAATTATCGTTCGTAAGGAGTAAACTCCAATCGTGCGTCGTAGCTGACACACACACACTTTTTTTTATATATTTTACAAATTTTTCTTATTGCGCTTTCAGTACGAATTCAAATCCATGGTTGAAACATCGTTAGCTAATTTGAGAATACGTTAAATAAATCAAATGTTCAGGAAACATTATTTAAAAAAAAAACAAAAAAATAGTGTTAACACAGTAGCTACGTATCTAGAGACGGTTTTATCGTAAATATTTAAAAAAAAATAAGAAAAATGTTTAAAGTGTGTCTTAAACTTAAACCTGATTTGCAGTTAATAATATCAATATACTTTAACCCCTACAGTTACTGTACAGTCAATGTAAGCCTGTAAATTCTCTAAAATACGCCAAAATAGGTTTAGGAAATCTATTTCAAAAGTCGCTGAACTTATCGGCCGAGCAAACACAAAAAACTTGTACAGATAGTGATTAATGACTAACAAATTCACCTATTCTCGTGTTTTATACTTGTGTTTTATATCTACGACTTATCTCTAAGTTAGGTTTGCAATTGTAAACCGAACTCGTGTTAAATAGCTGTTACGAAGATTTTATCAGATCGGCGTACCTTGTCCACGTTTATTAATAAGACAACTAATTACAAAATAATATAAACACTCGTTGAACACACGCTTTAC
>NJDC01000403.1:76390-92938 GCA_002245475.1 Calephelis virginiensis
ATAACATATATATATACGTATAGCGCGTGTTATTATTTGGATGTCTAGTTTAGAGTGTTTAAACACGCGTCTATCATTTTTGTGATACGACGGCTAGGGTCCAAGATTGACACAAAATTTGTTTACTTTTACAATCTATACTAATATTATAAAGCTGAAGAGTTTGTTTGTTTGAATGCGCTAATCTCAGGAACTACTGTCCGATTTCAAAAATTATTCCAGTGTTAGAAAGCCCATTTATCGAGGAAGGCTATAGGCTATATATAATCACGCAAAGACCAATGCAGCTGAGCACCAACGAAAAATGTTTCAAAATCGGGAGAAGGACGTAGGCTACTTTTTATCTAAAAATTTCAACGGGTAGCGTTGGAGAGCTAAATATTAAATAGACTACGCGAGCGAAGCCGCAGGAAACAGCTAGTATTAAAATAAAATGTTACCTATAGACTTGAGCTTCTATCGCAGCGATATCCTTGTGACGTTGTTGTGTTGATGCTTTCGCCTTGTTGCCTCCCTTCTTTGCAACCAAAGACTTGTCCAAAGCGGTTTGTCCTTTTGTACTAAATAGCCTAAAAAAATATATGTTTCATAACAGATTCCTTAATTAATATTCTCGTGTCGTTCGAGATTATAGAAATAAGGCCAACCGTTTACCTACCAAGCTAGTTACACCTATTTACTTACTAGCCGAACCGGCGAACTTTGTACGAAAATTACAGCTTGTAACATTTCGTATGGATTGAAGCATTGTTTTTCTCATTTTTGCTGCTATTTTCCCGTTTTTCCTTCTCATAAAATAACCATCACAAAAAAAGGTAAGTAAAATTTGTCCATCCATTCAGGCATGATGCTATAACCATGTAAAATGGGGATTTACATTTGTATATAGCTTATAATAAATAATAGTGTATGGTATGATATGAATGATTTAACAATTTTATGTCTTACTTCAAGTTCAATATTACTGCACCATTTCTAGTACTTATGGCAAATGGTGATATTGGTTTAGCCATTGCCTATTATTCTATATCTTATTCTAAAAAAAAACCAGTAGTAGTACATAGGGATGTATGCTTAGATTCAAAACTGCGCAATAGGTTTTGATGCGGTTTTTTTTAATAGATAGAGTGATTGGAGATAAAAGTTTATATATATATAATAACATAGAAGTTTGTCCATCCGTGCGAAGCTGGGACGGGCTGCTCGTATTTGTCAAAATAAACTACATTTAAAATTTACCGTTGCGCTCTTTCTTCCAAAGTACCCCCACACTTCAATCCCAGAGCCATCAAGGCTGACTTCAATCTGTCCAACCCCAGAGACGCGAGTTCTTCCCAAGAAGAAAACGCTGATAGGTCCAAATGGGCACCAACATTTGTCAAAGCACCTCCAGTTTCTTTCTGTAACAAACATAATACTCAGAATAACTTGTAAATGTACTGTGTAAATTAAGATAAATTAGTGGTCATTTAGTGGTCGAAATCGAAGCATAATAAATTTTAATTATAAGTTTTTCAATATAATTTTTTAAAATATAAAGTTCAAAGATTATTAAGCTTCTATTGTTAATTATCTTTTTGATAATAACGCCATCTTCATTCATCAAGACACACTACTTGGTTTGCAAACATTATGAATATAGTCTGTGCACCGTCTGTGATTTTTTATCATGGTATCATGGTAATACGTGTAATATTTAATTTTTTGAATTAATGCACTTTATAAACATTATCATTAAAAAATTATAACATTCTGCACTTTTCCTATACATAAACTATAAGTGTGCCAAATTTCATACTCCTCCGTCAGAGCCATTTTCGTAAAAAGGGGTCCAAAGTTTTGGCATCAAATCAAATTTTCTGTGTACATTTGTAACGCAGACAAAGATTGAACCACAAGAAATTAACATATACTTACTGGCCAACCCGGGAATGTTCCAGCCTCCCACTGTTTGACAAACTCTTGGTGAGCAATTGCCATTTCTTGTGCCTGGTCCTGCAAGGGTTTTACTCTGCTAACAAAGTCCTTCAGGTATGTCAAAAGGGCTCGTATATAAACCCTATAATCACTGTTCTTCCGCTCTCTGGGTATATCAAATAGATGATCAAATATACTGAGGTAAGTGATATAGTCAATTTTCTGAAAAATAAAAAAAAAATTTTGTCTATTCAACAACTATGAAGTTACAAGTAAAAAATATTTTTAGATATTATGTTCTTCTTCTTCTTTTATAAATATGGCTTTCGATCGCTTTTCACGACTTACTTTGCCAATGTCAAGTTAGTTAATTCTTATAGAGTCATAAGTCACTATGTACAAAGTCATGTCAGGTCAGGGTCTTGAGTAAAGCGGTGACTTTGTTACTCAAGCTCAACTAGTGAGATTTGACGGCAGCGAGGAAATAGACGATACACTAATTTCTTAATGATTATTTAATTTGTGAACTTTTATAAAAAAAAATGTATCTTCACGCCCATATCTCCGAAGAGGTAGGCAGAGGTATAACCAAGGCACCCACGACTAGCCGAAGTCACTAAGTCCCACAATGTGATAGGTGGCAAGCCTATCGCCAACCGGGCACATTTCCAATCCCGACGAACATTTTTTTTATTAGAAAATTAGAAAAATCCAATTTTCTTTTTGTTGGCCGACCCGGGATTCGAACACGGGACCTCATGCAGTCAAGTCCAACACCCGGACCGCTAGACCACAGAGGCGATAACTTATATAAACACGAAATTCAATAATAATGAAAAAATTACGACCACCTTCATTCACGATGGCGCCAAAACTCCTTAGATATTATGTTATATTGAGATATATGATATAGAGACTTTCTTGTACAGTTAAGTCATAAAATGTTGATAAATTACTTTCAGTTACTTATAAAAATGAAACTATGAATAAAAGAGCTATAATTATAAAATAATAATGGCACTATTTAGGTATATAAGTAATGTTTACTTATGTAACAGGATTATAATGCTATTGTATTACTTAAGGCATGTACATCTACAACAACCAGATAATAATCTGAGATTTTGTGCTACGCAGATAGGAAAAAGTAGAGGAAAGAACATTAAAACGAAGATTTAAAAAAAAGAGGTGCTTTGGTCTTGTCATAACTTTGGCCCATGTAAAAATACTTCCAACTAAATACTAAAACATTGAAAACTAACTAATCTAATACCGAGTAAAGGATAACTATAAAAAAGCATATTTGATATTTCGTTTACTAAGCTAACTTAAGAGAATGAAGGCCTTTTGGGAGCTTTGGTTTGTATCTGGAAAAAATAATTACCTCAATACCCTTCAAGTTAATGTACTTCTCATAGCACTCATGTAAATCTAAATATTTTCCGTAACCTTCTTCATCTGTGAACTCAACTGGAGCTGTAACAATTACAATTTCTTACATTATCGAAACAGATATTTATTTAGATAATAGATAAATTACAACCTATTTTTTTTGTAGTGGTGCTAATGGTAGTACTGTTAATATTCAAAGTCTAAATTTTACAATAAACTGTTTATATAAAGTAATTAAAAAATCAAACTGGTTTCATAAATGTAATTTAAAAAAATATTTTCACGCCCGTGTCAGAAAAAGTTGGCAGAGCTTACAACCAATTACCTACGAACCAATTACCTACGAATTTGCTTACGAATATCCGAAAGTACTTTTAATCCTGCTATGTGATAGATGGCACAACTATTGCAACTGAGCACAATCCCGGACAACATTCTTTCATTTGTAAATTTCCTAAATGTTTTTTCAATTTTTTTTATAAAACATAACACTCAAAATATGAGATCAACCACTAAAGAAGCACTTAGTACTTTTATTTTTACATTTGCAAACGAAACATTATCATATTATACATACATATTAGTTGTTAATTAATAATCATGGTATATTTTGAATGATATCAGTATAATAGCATCATATTTCACAAATAGGTGCATGTATTATTACACAAAATTGAAAATTATAATTAGTAAAATAAATATACATACCTACTTATATTTCTTTAGGGTGACGCAAAACTGAAAGAGATCCATTTCCGATTTCATGCTAAGAAATTCACGTCGCCTAGAGACACCAAGGGTGGTAATGGTGCGTTGCCAACCTGAGGCCGGGATTTTAGGCCTCGAGCAAAAGTAAATATGTACCGACTACATTACCCTCCGAACCGGAACACGTCAACAGCAAGTACTGACGTTATGGCGGCAGGAATAGATAAGGTGGTGATACCAATCCGGGCGGCTTGCTGAGTAACACTACCATCTAGTCAGATGTCATGGTGTTAGTGACGATAAGATTATGCTCCCTTTTTACGAGCTGCCTGGCAGGGAGGAAGATGATGACAGGCTAGTATGATTCATACTCTACAGTCTATAGGTATCAAATGGAACATTGTATCTCTTATTTCAAAGTAACTTACTTGTAAAATCTTCAGCTGGATTTTCTCTTATTTTAGCTAGTTCTTCAAACTCGACAGACATTGGAACACAAATCTAAAAAACAAAAAGATAATGATTAGCAAAACCTACATGTATAAAAACTGTGCATAAGGTTTCTGTAAGATAATTTTACAACTACACAAGCAAAGCATTAAAGAAAATTATAGTCTGTAAATCACCTCATTAGGATGTTTTCTATGAAACTCTTTTATCTGTTTGAGTCTTGCATAAAACTCTGCAAACTCATTAGGACCGGATAAAGCTGCAATTTCCTCTTTTCTCAGACCATCCTTATCTTCATATAACTCCTTGAGCCTTATTGTGGCTTCTATATATCTCTGCAAACAATAGTACATCATGAAAACAAGCCTAATAAAACAGCCAAATATCAAATTGTTATTCTGTTTGTTACATAAAAACAGTGTCTAATATTCAGACAGGAAAGTAAGGGCTACTCCCCAACAGCCCTTACAAAGTACTATTCAAGATGTCTCAAACAAGTCCAGACAGATGAATAATATTGGGAACATCAGGAGTTCCTATGGCCACTTTCTGGTTCCTTCATCAGATCAGCTCCACGTTACAATAACTTTGCAATGTCATCCGTTTTCCACATGCAAGTAAAATTTCAGCTCTATCAGATACCGGAAAGTGGATAAAATTTTATTTGCAAGATTCCACAGAACAGCATACACATTTTTTTGCAATTAAATATAACCTTGTCACAATGTTATCAATTCCTAACACTTCAAAGCATGCTACATGTTGTGGTATAAATGTATCTTTTGTTGTGAAAGCTCAGCAAACAAGCTCACAGATCTCCTGATGGTAAAAGTGACCGATAGAGACCATAGCTGTTCAATGTGCAACACGATCATGCAGCTGGAATGTTCAGCCAATTATTGTGCAAGTCTACTGTTAATCCCACTCTCCAAACTGAAACATAACAGTGTCATTATGGCGGTGGGAATACGTAAGGCGGTAAAACCCTACCTGGATAGTTGCAAGCTGTCGTATTGGTTACGACTTATTTAACAGATTCTCGTCTCATATAAGCTGTCTGGCAGAGGTAGATGGTCTATTCTAATCAGCAGAACCAAACCAACATAGAGAAACACCTATAGTCATATTCTTATTATGATAGCTTAAGTTTACATATAGTGAGGTCATGAGCACTAAGAAAACAGATACAATACAAATTATAATATGTTTGCCACTAAAAGTCATACTGGTACCAATTAACAAGTTTATACTGTGACCCCCCCACAAGTTTTAACTGAGGTAAGATATGCAAAGTTACTTACATCATGTAAATTCTTTAGTCGATGATCAGCATTAATTGTTTCTCGGTGCTGAAATAAATATAAATAAATAATGCCAGTGTAAACCAAAAAAAAGAAAATAACAAATTTTAGAATTATTACATCCTACACATTTGTCTAAAAAATGTCAAAAAATCTTCTTCCCACTTTGTAGTTATACATAATTACTTAAAGAAGGATTTGGACATTTCGATTAGGATGGCTATAAAAGTTATCCTTGGTATTTTGGCAGTTTCTTTGGTGGTAGCAATCACTTACTATCAGGTGAGCTAGCAGCTGGTTTGCCTCCTCTTCCATAAAAAAAATGTTTTCAAAATCTATAATACAAGATGTTAAGGGACATTTTATTTAAAATTATTATTAATAAGAATAGACAATAGTTTATGTAACCCCAAACACCATTCTAAATCAATCATTACAAAGTTTACATATCTTATTCAAATTTAGAATCTGGAAAACATGCAAAAGTTAGATGTAACAACATGATATTTTTTATCATCTATATTTGTTACAAAAATCCATAAGTTCATATTTTAAAATGTAGATTTTTTTTACAGTTTGTTTACAAATCAAAAGAATGGTTTAGTCATTAAAGATTTAAACCTAATAATGCTGTAAAAAGTGAAACTGATAGGTGGTCTAACCTCTGTGGTCTAGCGGTTCAGTTGTTAGACTTGACTGCATGAGGTCCTGGGTTTGAATCCCAGGTCAGGCAACAAAAACAAAATTGGGTTTTTCCAATTTTCTAATAAAAAAAAAATTTTGCCCGGGTTTGGATGCGTGCTAGGTTGGCGATAGGTTTGCCACCTTGTCTTCGGCTAGTCGTGGGTGCCCTGGTTGTGCCTCTGCCTACCTCTTCGGGGATATGAGCATGAAAATAAAATACAGTAAAATAACAAATAAATATCCCATGACAAAATGGACAAGTTACACAATTTGAATTTAACCCCAAAGTAAGTAATTTACGTGCTTGTGTCCATAGGTGTAAGGCAATGATACACTAATACATAAAAATGCTTAAATAGTTACCAGAACAAATTTACTAAACACCCAGACCCAGAAATGCAAATATCTAAATTTGTTTCAAACAAATGCCTGTCTTGTCGGGAATTGACCCCATCCTCATGAGATATTGGATGAGTTAGGTAATACATAACCCTTGACCAACAATGATCAAATAATAGCAAAATATAACTGATACATATAACAGAACAAGTGTTTCCTTATTAAAAATGTGAACAAAAAATACATATATTTACTCAATGCTTTCACACAAAAAAGTAATAAAATTGTGCATTTCAAATATGCTTTTAATACAAGACATTGCAAACAATGTTTTTTAACAAACACTGGATTACTGTGACCACTCCGTGTCTCAGTTACTGTGAATATCAATCAACTACTAGCTGTACGTAGCGTATAAGTTTCACTAACATGTATTATTTGGTCCCATACTGTAAATAAAAAAAACAATTGGTTATTCCCGAAAACGTTTTCAAAAATTTATGCAATACATACACCCGTTTTTTTGTGCAAAATCTCTTTCACCATAGCGTCCATGGTCCTTTCTCGTTCTTCATGATAACTTCTTTGCTGTTCTAATATTGTTTCCATTTTGATTTGATATATTAATATTTAACAATTTTATGATTAATAATGTTTTCAAACAAAACAATACAAAACACGCGTCTTACAAACGCTATAAAATCGAAATGTCAAGATGACAGCAGTCAAATGTCAATCATAATCATCGAGTTATACCATTGAGTTATACATACATATCTTCACGCCAAGTCCCTTACGAGGTAGGCAGAGAGTATCGAGTGCCAGACCTCACGATCCTGACAAACCTGTTATACAAAGGTAATATGGAAATTGCCAGATGAAATAATAGAATCCTTACACGAAACCAGTCGACTCACTAAGATAGCTAAAATATGGACGTATTAATTTCTAAGATTTACTGTTTACCGTAACATGAAATTACGGTGAGGACGGTCTATTGTAATAAAATTCATGCTAAACTTATTTATTAAAATGGGAACAAATTGTAAAATGAAAATTATTACAACGTTACATCTCTAGCTTTTAAATGGAAAATCCAAGATTTATTTAAAACTAGGTAGGTAGGTATCTGTTTTACCGAGACTTCATCAGCGTAGTCTAGTTAAGATTTTCAAATAAAATGTATATTCCCTGTATTATGAAGTCCTTTGTGTGTTGAGTTTGAACGTGCACATCAAATTTCGTCAAAATCTTTTCAGCGGTTAGCTATAAAAGGGCAACAGACTTACATAATTTCGCGTTAATAATATTACTATGTAGGTATACGTGCCAAACTGAAGAATTACCTTACACAAACCAAATATCTCAGTCTCATAACAGCTGTACAATGCAATACTGCTTTACTTTTCAGTTTTCTTAATTTGTATTACATATTTTCAACGTGTAAGGCTACTCTAAATTTCAATTTTAACCATTTTTGTAGGGTTGTAAACTTAAATCGTAGATATTACGTCTTCGCATCTATTATTTTTCATCAATTAAAAAAGTATCTTAATAAATGTGAAACGTATATTAATAAATGTGAGTTTTTGGTAATAAAGAAAAAAAAGGAAATAAATAAGGGAATAAACATCGCCTCTGTGGTCTAGCGGTCCAGGTGTTGAACTTGATTTCATAAGGTCCCGGGTTCGATTCCCGGCTCGGGCAACAGTAAGACAATGTAATTTTTCCAATTTTCTAATAAAAAAAAATGTTGCTCGGGATTGATTATGTGCCCGATTGGCGATAGGCTTGCCACTATGCTTTAAATTGACACCAAAATGAGCATAGACAAAAATGTCGTTATCTTTTTCAGCATACCTAGGTAGATATGCTGAAAAAGAATGTAGGTACATAACATCAACATTAGTTAAAATAGATAAAGAGATGGTGTTAAGTAACATGTCGATTACGACGGTATTTATACAACTCCATTTGCTATAGAACATTGCTGCAATTCTATAAATATTCCTATTTCTATGGCTTGCCACCTACCTATCACATTGTGGGACTTAGTAGTTCGGCTAGTCGTGGATGCCCTGATTGTGAATCTGCCTACCTCTTCGTGAATATGGGCGTGAAGATACTTTTTTTTTATAAACCTAGGATTCCCTTAGAAAAAAATAATTATTGTGACTCTTCCAAAACTCCTCGACAGCGACCATTACTTCACTGTCGTCTTCAAATTTTACCTCTTGTGAGGAGATATTCTTTGAGCCGAGGATAGAGGTAGAAGTTGCTGGGGGCTAGATCTGCTATATCGAATCCGCTTCTTGAATGGCAGCCATCACATCTGCAGCTTTGTGAGCAGATGCATTTTCTTGGTAAATAGGCAATCCAGCTCGCAGTTCGCCGCATCTTTCCATTCTCAAAATCTTCTTATTTGGTAAAGGCTCCCTTTGCAAGAAGGTATGCCGATTATCATTCATTTACCAACCCACAACGTTGACGCCATGACCATTCCCGCTAAACTTGGTGTCTTGAATTTATTCGGCGTCGGTTATGAAGCTCGTTTCTAGGTCATATACTGTTGTTTTGTTTCAGGATCAAAACGGTGGATCCATGTCACGTCCATTAACACAAAACATGACAAAAAACTCTCTTGCTCTGCCCGAAGTCTATCGAAATTAGCTTTCGAAATGTCGACTAGTTTCTTCTTCTGCGCTTCGATTAACATTTTCGGGACCAAACGTGCCGAGACCTAGTTCAAGAGCGATTCTTTCGTTATTTGAATGCTATCAAATGACATCCCTGTGATGTCAGCTACATGCCTGCAGGCATGATCAAAGAGTGACCAAGAGTGACAATTCTTGGATCTGCCAAAACTATATCTTCGATTTTTTACGTTATCATCGATGAGAGACGTGAACGGGCGTCCCTCGCGATCTTAATCTTCAGTCAATATTCTGCCCCGCTTAATCTTCTTTACCCCGCAGGAGCAGAGTACCCCAATATTTTAAACAAGCATAAGTAATTTTTAAACAAGTTGTTTAGGTCTGAGGTAGACATTTTTTTCAACCGCACCTAGATAGGTACTTGATCACAACTCTATTTTCGATTTCATCCAATTTGACATTATCTCTATGGATGTTCGTATTCTATTTCTATTGAATGCTTCCTTCGGAACTCGAGGCCTATATATACGAAAATTCTTTAAGTTGTTTTACGGCCAATATTAATAACCTGTCTAAAATAAGAAAAAGGGCTACTTTGGTTTAGATCCAATTACCAGGCAACCACAATTACTTTTCAATTATTAACAAAAATAATTTAAACAAAGCTTTGGAAGTTCTAACTTTATCTTTGGATAGGTTATAAATATTGGCCGTCAGAAGGTACCTAATGGGTATCGTGGCAAGCTATCACTATTTTTTTAGATAATTATGATAGTTAAGTGAAAATATAAGATAAATCATTACTTTTGGATTTCTTACCCCACGTAAACTGTAAAAATACCATTTTTTTTACCAGGTTTTCTATGACATTTCAAGGTAAACAAGTAGACGGATTTCCTGATGGTTAGAAATTCACGCCGCCAAGACACACCAAAAACAGTAATGGTGTGTTTCCAACCAGAGGCCGCAATGTTGGCCCGAGCGAAAGTAAGTTTACCGTTAACCTTATCCTCCGAACCGGAACATGTCAACAGCAAGCGATAACGTTATGGCGACAGGAATACATAAGTCGGTGGTACCAATTCGGTCTAGTTGCTGCGAAACTCTATTAGTCAGATCTCCCGGTGTGAGTGACGGTAAGCCTGTGCTCGCCTTTTACGAGCTGCCTGGCAGGAAGGCAGATGCTCTATTCTGCAAAGGAGTCCGGACCAACCCGGGGGAAAACCTAGACGGTATCAAAAATGTCATTCTTCAAAGTTGATCAAGCTAAGCTTAACATATATTTTCAGATAATTATGAATTTATCTTATTGAAAGAAATATCTTAATCTATGCTATCAGTAGGAAAAGTGCCAGATTAATCTTGGCACAAATTAATCCAGCAGGTATTGTCTAAAATGTAAATATTAAGTTTTAATTAGGTATGTCGAGTTGGATTATCTGTTAAAAGACAAAGAACAAAGGCCAAGAGGACTGGTGGATTGGTATTCAAAAATTACCTGTACTGTAGCTGCTGTAAGGTAATATTCACTGCTGTCGTGTTCTAGTGCATAAGAAAGGGTAGCTGATAGCCTTATGTTTCTATAGAAAAGGAGACAAATCACTGTTGGCCATTGACATCACTAGATCGTATTAAATATATTTCAGGAAATCTTCTCCTCTCCTTTCTTCACGTATTTATTTGCAGAATAGACCACCTGCCATCCTGCCAGGCACCTCGTAAAAGGCGAACATAGGCTTACCGTCTCTAGCACCGTGACATCTGACAAGGTGGTAGAGTTATGAAGCGACTCGCCCGAATTGGTACCACCGCCTTACATATTCCTGCCGCCATAGCGTCAGTGCTTGCCGGTGACGTGTTATGGTTCGTAGAATAAGGTAGCCGGTGCCCGGTAAACTTACTTTTGCTCGAGGCCTAACATGTAACCTCCCGACCTCAAGTTGACAACGCACCATTACCACCTATGGTATCTCAAGGAGGCGTGATTTTCTTACGATCAGGAAATCCGTCTACTTGTTTGCCTTCCAATATCATAAGAATAAAAAAAGTGTGTGTGTACTTATGTACACGCGTTAGAGGTTATACTTCTTCGGCGTAATAAGATAAAAATCTTTTTAAAAACTAAAATGTTATCTATAGCTAACTTCATCATGTCGGTTTTTCGTGACGGTGTGCGCGCGCATCGTAAAAATTTACCCTCATCATTTTTTCCTAACGCACCAAAAGAAGTATAACTTCAAAAAACATAACCATTCCATATCAAAAATAGATTGATGATTCTAAGTCCTTCAGCCACTTATTCGAGAGATTGTGGCGCAATATTTATGACTTAATGATATTTTTAACTAGCGGCTTGCCCCGGCTTCGCACGGGTATAAAATATACATACAAAATTTCCTCTTCAATCACTTTATCTATAAAAAAAATCGCATCAAAATTCGTTGCGTAGTTTTAAAGATTTAAGCATACAAAATGACATAGGGACAGAGGAAGCGACTTTTGTTTTATACTATGTAGTGATTTTCAATTGTATAATGTAAAATAACTTCATATTCTTAACTAATTTGTACATAAAATATTTGAAGGAAACTTATAGTAGATACTAGGTAGGTAGTCATTAAAAATGTACAGTTATTAAAGTGCTTGTACGAATTTTCCCTTTTACTAACTAGCTTATCTAATATATGCGTGCTCTAGCGGTTCAGGTGTTGGACTTGACTTCATGAGGTCTCGGGTTCGAATCCTGGGTCGGGCAACAAAAAGAAAATATTATGGTATTTCCGATTTTCTAATAAAAAAAAAAGTTGCTCGGGATTGGATATGTGCCCGGTTGGCGATAGGCTTGCCACCTACCACATTGTGAGACTTAGTGTCTTCGGCTAGTCGTGGGTGACCTGGTTGTGCCTCTGCCTACATCTTCGGGTATATGGGCGTGAAGATACTTTTATAATTCTCGTGTCACAGTGTGCATGATTGAACTCCTCCAAAACGGCTGGACCGATTATCATGAAATTTTGTGAGCATATTAAGTAGGTCTGAGAATTGGCCAACATCTATTTTTCCTACCCTTAAGTGACAATAGTGACCGGTCAGCTAGTCTTATATATAAAATTCTTCTGTCACAATGTTAGTTACCGTACTCCTCTGAAACAACTATACCGATTTCCACCAAATTTTATATGCATATGCAGTAGGTCTGAGAATCGGCTACCATCTATTTTTCATACCCCTACCTGATACGGGTAACTTACCCCAAATATAAAATAGCAGAACGTCTGCCGGGTCAGCTAGTGTTATATAAAAATAACTTATTGTTCAAATGGATCATATACATGTAGCAAATCCTAAAATAAATATGTATATTACCAAACAGCATGCTTTAATTTTTTATATAAGTAATGGTTTCTATCTTTTCTATTCAAACAAAAATGATAAAAATGTGAGATAAAAGTACCAGAAAATTACGTTATTAAAGCACAAATAGCCTCTAATAGTATTGACAAATGATTTAGAAACAACAATCAAAAACAATATTTTATTAATCACATACAAGGTTTTGTTCACTTTAGTTTTACTGTAACATGAACGGAGACAGCCTTAAATATAGGAATGTTTAAAATTAAGCTAATCCTGTCAGTCTTGAGCTCAAATATTTTGACTGAATGAAAAATGTTTTGTAGTTAATGTTTCCCAATACCATAATGTGACCTTACATAACAAATAAGGCTATAATAAAGCACAATCCATTAGCTACATTGTGTTAATATTAGGAAATGCCTGTACGCCTTATCCATATTTTTAGACTCTATTCTCTGGTAACATTAAACTATTCATGTGTGGATTTTTTTACCTTTTTCATAATTAGTAACATAAACATGTACTCAATTTTCAAATGACAATAATTACATCCATTTTAATTAATTATAATTGTTTTGCTGTAATTTATTAAACACATTTCTATGTTATATTAACCATCAATTTTTATTTTGCAAAGTGTAGCTATTTAGAATGTATATTTTTACATCATTCTTAAATGTCATGTAACTTTTGCATATATTGTTTGAAGTAGAAAGAATTTCATATTCTGTGTATTTCATGTGATATACAAATAGATAAATTCTTCAGAAATAACATTTCGGAGAAACTAAATTCCAATATTTTCTTCCAACCAGATAAATGTAGGTACAGGCAGCTTTCATAGAATTTCTAACTTATTGTGACATGTCCTTTTTAAAATTTAACCGACTCCAAAAAAGGAAGAGGTTCTCAATTTGACTATTTTTTTTTGTTACGAGAAGGTCTTCTGAAGTGGTATCATATTAGTTTTATCATGATCCAACTAGTGGTTTTTGAGTTATACTCAATAGTGCATAAACTTTTCACTTATCTTGACCATCTTATCTTACTCACTATAAGTATGACCCAAAAACCACTTGTCAGATGTTGATAAAATTTATATGGGACCATTGCAGATACATTTGCTATCTTTTGCAAAATGAATTAAAAAATTACGACATGGTGTCCACTGAAATAGTGTACTGGGCCTAATTATTTTAATCCGAATACATATTGTAGTTAATGGATAAAACCTAAACATTATTTAATAATTTAATTTTGTGATAATTTATATCATGAAAGTACATGAGTTTGTTTCACTTTAACTTAATGAAAATAGATTGAAGTAATTCTAAGAACTAATTATTTTCAACCCACAACTCTAATTTCTAAAACTCTATAGTTCATCATGTGATGTTTGTTGTTTTGTGTGGCGAGAATCATCACATGCCGCTGGAGTGACAAAATCTATTTTATATTCGCAACGATAAGGTTCAGTGACAGACATCAATTTGTTTTCTAGACCACATTTAATATCTACTGTTGTCATTCTACTAGGCCCGTTCCAGCAGGCTATTCCGTTTGTATACTTCATGACTGAATATTTATCATCACCCTCTCCTGCCCATTCACCCCAATTACCCAGACCTACTTCCATTCCACCATTCTTTGACTTTTGAGTTACCTTCTGAAACAGACACAATTTATATACATACTCCTTATCCTCATATTCTAGACATTCACCATCTAGAGTTGCATATTCTTGGTTTAATCCATAATCTTTCTCTAAGTTTTGTTGGAAATTTTTAATGTTTGATTCAATTTCTCTAACTGTCCTTTCCGCCTCTGTGTATTGTCGACGAGCTTCTGTTGCTTCATCAATAAGTCTTTGGGTTTCATCATCATAGTTTTTAGATGTATCTGTGTCTATTTCATGATCATCAGTATCTGCTTGAAGATCCAAATCACTTGTATCCTCTTCACCGTCAGCATCCTCGGTCTCTTCATCAGCAGGTTGTTCTTCATCAACATGTTCAGTTTCTTCCTCTGCATCAGCAGGGCGGAACATTCCTTGTTCCATCATCAACAATGGTTTCACTAATGGCCATGTTGTTGACAAGAATGAGTCCTTATCAACACTTTCATGCTCACCCAAGAAATATTGTAATTCTTCAGAATCAACTTCACCATCTTTATTTTTATCAAAGGTATTTACAACTTTAATTTCATCCTTTGTTAAAACACCATCACCATTTGAATCAAACCTGGAAAATTGCTCAGATGCCTCTTTTTCCTGCGCTTGTCTTTCTAACTCTGCTTTCTTCTGTTTCTCCTTTTCTTCAGCGTCCCTGTACACTTGAAGTGCTTCATTCTCTTTGGCCTCTAATTGATCCTTTATCTGTTCTTTTTCGTCTTTAATTCTTTCGGCTTCAGATTTATCTTTCTGAAGCTGGTTTAGCTGCTCCGCCATTTCACTTCGTTTTTTATTACCTTTTTCTATCAGTTCTAACCTTAAAGCATTGCCTGCTTTATGAAGATCTGCTAGTTGTTGAGCCTTTGCTCTTGCTTCTCTTCCCAATTCCTCACATATGTTAGGACAGGGTTCCGATTTCGCATATTCGTCCGTGCCATCACAACAGTCACAAACACCATCGTTGACACGAGAACTAGGTATGTTTAAAGGTTGGTGACCTGCATTTGTGCAATGAAAAATCCCGTTAAGGCAGGCTGATGTGCCGGGTTCATCACTACCATCGAAGCAATCACAATAATCGTCATTTACATAACTAAATGGTATAGTACTTGTTCCATCAAAACAAGTAAAATCTTTAGTCGGCGAATACAGCGACGCTTTAGATAAAGAGACACCGCGCGGCCTAGGAACCTCTGATTGAGCGGATATAACAACTAAAAATATTATTAACGCACACGATTGGATTCTTCTAATCCACAAAAAGTAATTCATGATTAAAAATTGCAAAACACAGGTCAAATTAACAATAATGTTAATGACAGCAAAGAGAATTTATTTGGAATTTATTCTCAGTTCTCTTTGACAGTTTATCGCTGACGATGACGGGGTGACATCGATGTTGGTGACGTATTTTGTTTGGATTCTAACATATTTGCCAACATTAAATTACATAGGAAAATAAATTTTTACATACTAAACAAAGTTTCTAAACCGAAGGACTCTCAATTCCACTGTGTGTTCTTTTTTTTAAATTACCACCAAAACCTTTTATTCTATTTTATGATTACTAGTTAATCTTTGAATAGCAGTGAAGTGCTATGAGTATGTACCTACAGGAAAGAATAATATACGTTTTGAATAATATGCAAAAAAAATATTATTTCAAAAACTGTCAAAACATAATAATCTAGTGTAGACTGTAGTTATAGTACTGTAGATTAATTACAAGAGACCATTACGAAACTAAAAACGTATTAAACAAATTTCGAGAGTCGATATCTGCATTTCAATATCGAGCTGTCAGTATATCGTGCAAAAACAACACGATCGCGATGTGTAGAAATAATAATATCGATATTTTATTTCAGCCCTAGAAATGATTGTTTTGTACTCGAATCAAAGAGTAAAGTTACTGTCCAGTTTGACGCAACTTTCATAAAAAAAATAAGTTTGCTATGTTTTTTATTTGCCCAAATTATATGACACTGGTTGCCTCAAATCTGAATGCCTTTTTAGACTTATATTCTTAGATATAAGATTATTCTAAGCTTATATTTGATATTTTCCATCGTCG
>NJDC01000403.1:93108-107157 GCA_002245475.1 Calephelis virginiensis
TACTAGTACTCTTTAGCTTCCTATTGATATACAGTCGCGTGCAAGTAAATCGACTCAAGTCTCAAGTGCGCATTAAAAATGATATAACTAAAAAATTACTTATTTTACCTCTATATAATGTTTTACATAATTAAAACCTAGTAATTAGGCTTTCAAATGGTAGCATAATATCAGTAATTTAAATAAACACTTGTACTTTGAATGCAACTGAACGCAACCTCCCGTAAACTGCTCTGCGCTCTATACACAACTTGCGCGACACAACCCCCTATAAAAACCCTCTGTAATCGTTTTTTCTTATCAGTCACTCATTAGACGTTGACCTGAACACATCTCTGCAAATTAAAGCCGTCATTTGAAGAAAATTATGGATACAACACCTGAAGAAGCCGCTCAAGTCGTTGCCCTATTGCAAGAAGGGTTGAACCAGCGAGAAGTCGCTCGTCGATTGAATATGAGTCAGTCCGCTGTCTCGAGAGTATACAGAAGGTTTCAAGAGACTGGTGCCTTCACTCGGAGGCCTAACACCAGCCGACGCCGGTGCACCTCGGAGCGTGACGACCGGTTTTTGGTCTCGACCTCTCTCCGAAATCGACACCTTACCGGCGTAGATGTGCAGCAGGAGCTACGTCAAGTTCGCGGGGTGACTGTCAGTCAGTGGACAGTTGAAAGAAGCTAACCTTACTCCAAAAGACCCGCTACAGGCCCGAAGTTGACCACAGCTCATCGTCAAGCATGGCTTCACTTTGCTCGAGAGCATTTGGATTGGAGCATAGAGCAATGGCAGTCAGTCCTGTTCACAGATGAGATGAGGATGTGTCTCCATGGCAGAGACAGGAGAGGTTGGTTATACCGTCGTCCCGGTGAACGGTTTTCACAGTGCTGCTTTGTGGAAACCGTTGCATATGGTGGCGGATCTTGCATGATGTGGGCCGGAATTTCCTTAGAAGGCAAAACGGAGCTTGTTTTCGTTCCTGGGGGAGGCTGGGGAAGAGGTCTGACCAGTGATCGTTACATTGAAAATGTTCTACTGGATCAAGTTGTCCCTTATCAAGGCTTTATTGGAGAAAATTTCATCTTGATGCATGACAATACCCGATGTCACACTGCTCGGGCCACACGTGATTTCCTGAATAAAGTTGGAATTCACACTATGCATTGGCCACCGCTCAGCCCCGATTTAAATACCATTGAGCACATATGGGACGAGCTCAAAAGGAAAGTTAGAGCGAGGAATCCAGCTCCGACAAACATCAATGAGCTCAAGACTGCGTTGGTAGAAGAGTGGGGTCGAATACCACAATCATCCATTAAAAAGTTGATAAGGTCGATGAAGAATCGCATGAGAGCAGTGATCAGAGCTAGAGGAGGAAATACCAAATATTGACACGAATTAATTTTTTATCTTACTCACATTTTGTTTCATTTAAACACAATAACCCCATACTGTGAAATTGTATGAATTTTCAACATTTTTTACATTATCATTGGCATTAACCTTTTTTACTAAACTACTGAATCGATTTTCATGCAACTTACACAATTTTAAAGCTCAATTACTGGGCTTTAATTATGTAAAACATTATATAGAGGTATAATAAGGCATTTTTAAGTTATATCACTTTTTATGCGCACTTGAGGCTTGAGTCGATTTACATGCACGCGACTGTAGTTGCGAAAGTTGGGATGTTTGTTACTTTTTTACGCTCGAATGCCTGAACGGATTTGTCTGAAATTTGGAACACAGATAGGTTGTGATCTGAATTAACATGTAGGCTACTTATAATCCCGATCGCACAACGGGTTCCTGTGAAAACGCGAGAAAAGCCGCAGGCAACACCTAATTGTTAAATGTTAACCGCCTATTTATGAGTAACAGGAACTGTAGTAAGAAATACATCTCACATATAACCAAACATAGAAATATGTTGCCAACATAAGGCTATCAATATTTTTTTATAAATACCTAAATATACTCTTCTCTATTGTGTAGCTCTGTGGTTTAGTGCTCCAGTGTTGGACTTGACTTCATGAGATCCCAAGTTCAATCCCCAGGTTAGAAAACAAAGAGCAAATGTGTTCAGTGTTCTTATAAAAACTTTATTGCCAGTGATTAGATATGTGCACAGTTGGGAAAATATCTTCTATCTCTATAAAGTTGACTTAGCAGATATTGTACAGCAGAGTGGTGTGCAGCAGTGTGGATTTTAATCTTTTCCTGCAGCACTGAAAAGAGGCGACAGTGAAATATGCACCTTAATGTCTTAGGTTAGTCATGGGTGCCCTGGTTGTAACTCTGCCTACCACTTTGGGGATGGGGACATGAAGATATTTTTTTCAATGTAGGCTTTTTAAATTTGTGTCATAGAACTTCTTTAACTTAACTTCTTTCTGCAAATAGGAATTATATTGCAATTAATCATTCACAATTAAGGTTCAATTCACAACTTTTTAAGATATTTCTGAAATGGGGATCTAACCCATTCAAAGAAAATAACACTGTACAGGGTGGTTACCAGCTCTTAATACAATATTATTTAATAATGCTAATTGTCATCAGATAAAAGTTGCATAAAAGTGGACTTTTAGCAATGTGGAAATAATACTGCTATAAGGATTCATGGTAGGGCCTATAAAATGAATATACACACATTATTTTGATATTTTTTAATGTTTTAGGAATGGGTTGCCTAATAATTTCACCAACTAGAGAGTTGTCTTTGCAAACTTATGAAGTTTTAAAAAAAATGCTTTTGGAAATAAATTTGACACATTATTTGCTCGTTGGTGGAGAAAAGAAATCTAAAGAACTGTTACATTTAAAAAAAGGTATGTATTTAAATTTTCATTCTATTTTCTTAAAATTTAGAAAAGATACTTTTCTACATTTTCATATTTTTACTAGAGATAATGCTCTCATTAACCAATTTACATTAAACTCAAATAACTATTTTGGCTAAAAATTAATTATATTCAGCTTTACAAGTGCTTTTTTGCTAAAATTTTAACTTACAATAAGTAAAAGTAACTATTAAAAAAATATTGAGTATTTCCATATTCAATACAGCAAGTATACTATCCATTTTACTCAATGACTTTCCACAAGAGATCTAGACTGCTTTTAAAGTCAATGGCTTTATAATAAAATATTAAATGAATTCTCATCATTATTAGAACCAACAAAATATGTATTAATTGAGTAACAATAGGTACATCTACACTTTGAAAATTTTAAAAACTCTTAATCATGATTCACAGCATATTTCCACAAAGCTGCCATTAAAATGTACACAAATACAGTATGTTTAATTGTTGAATTATAGGGTAATTATTTTATTATGTGTATATGTTTTAATTTGTAAGGTGTGAACATAGTAGTTGGGACTCCTGGCCGCTTACTGGATCATATTCAAAATGGTGATTTGAACTGTAGAAATTTGCAATGTCTGATTCTGGATGAAGCAGATAAACTACTAGAAGCTGGCTTTGAAAATCATATTACTGGCATAGTAAAGAAATTACCAAGTAGGTGTTTACTCTGAAATTATTAGATTTAAGACTAGCTTTATAAAATAGAAGCAATTCAAAATTCGTATTTGGCAATGTTATTTTCTTCTTAAATGATAATACCTTAAAATTAAAAATTTTCAATTAACTTCCAATAAAACCTATATGTAGCCAAGAATCACCTAATATCGTTACTTTTAAACTATAATCCATCAGCGACCTTTTAGTTCATTCATCAAGTCCTTATCATTGAGTCCTTGTCATGAACTCGTCCAAAAACATACATATATATCTTCACGCCAAGTTCCTTACGTTGTAGGCAGATTCTAGTAAGGCGAAGGTTATACCAGTAGGGATTGCATGGTTATGTCTCCTAATGTGGACAGATCGCCACAAACTGTATATATCTAAAAACCCCTCAATAACACCAGTTTTCATCTCTCTCGACCATCTGCTGTAGAATTACGATACGCTCGCATATTCATACACAAGCACGCATGCACGCACGCACACACAACTAGATGTGGGTGCCGTCTTGAAATTTATCAGTGGCGCTGCTGCGGGCTGTCAAATTTCAGTCTGCGGTGGCACGGACGCGCTGGGGGCGCAGGTTCAGTACTAAAACGCGTGGTTCACTTTTCTTCGGCTGAAAGGAATATTATTTTCTAGACAGGAGAGTAAATAGTTTGTCTATATTAGGTACAAAAAAAACATTTCTTCATATTTTAACAGGCTCGAACTTGTATGTGGCAAACACACAGAGTAAAGCTCTACAAAGAGCAGCAAGAGATGGAAATGTTTATTTATAATTTCACCATATTTTGGTTCTGTAGAATCAGCACCAGCAATGTACAGCTAACATTCTTGCTTAATACCTTGAATCCCTTGGTAGATTAGTCACAATCACGTAAAGCATGGGATTGCTTCCTCAAAGAAAAGAAAAAGCGAAGCGCGAAGGCACTACCTAACTAACTATCTTTTGTCGAAGTGTATCGTCATATTTTTTACCCTCATATTTTTTTATTTGTATAAGAACAGATATTCTGTATTGAAGCTATCAAAAAATTAAGTTTCAATTATGTGGCTCTGATACCTTTGATGTTATTGATATTCAAAAAAACCTGATTTTGTCATTGACTCAATGATGATCGAAAAAAATTCATATGATACTTCTTGAAGAACTAGAAATTTGTATATGAGCTAATTTACAAACAACGAAAAATTTGGAACTTAGAACTTCATCCAAACCATATATTAGGGGATGAGATTTTGTATGAAATTCGATGTTTTTTAAAAAAACTAAAACTTTACAACCTTATAACAAACTAAATTATAAGAAAATGATATATTTATCAAATTTGTTAGGCATTAAAAGTTTCAACTACAAAGCTTTATTACTTGAGATGCTATTGACATCTAAAAAACACCGATTTTATCACTGACCTATTTTCTGAAATCTCATAATTAATAGAGTACCTATTTCTTGAAGTCCTATAAAGTTGAAATTTGGAAGGTGGGCTAATATTAGTACACAAACAACAGAAAATTCTGAAACTTGGAACTTAAAAGTACCCGAAGGCTTAAATTAGGGTTGGGTGTTTCTACAAATGTATAAAATTCAAGGGTACTTCCTGAAGTCCTAGAAAGCTGAAGTTTAAGAACACTACTGATTAGACGTTATTGAAAAGCTGTGCAAGTTTGTAAATTATACATATATATTCTAGGCTACTTTCTAGGTCTGTAGGTATAAAAAGTCGACAAGTACTTAAGGTTTGTGTACTCACGGCCATGCAAAACAGTATCGGTAACAGTATAGATCGACATAGTTTTATTGGGGTTTTTTGAAAATGCTTTATTTTAGGATTATTAAAACTAAACTTTAAAGACATAATTTGAAAAATGAATCTTCTTTATATTTTCTTTCTCTGGTTAGTGTTAGCTATAAAATGATTAACGGTTTTAGAAAAACGCCAGACTGCTCTGTTTAGTGCAACGATAGATGGAAAAGTTGAAAATCTTGCCAGAGTTGCATTAAGGAGTGACCCAGTGTTTGTATCAGTATTAGAAGATGCACAATCTACTGCTACAGGCCTAAAACAAGGGTAGGTTACATTATGGCTTAAGTAATGACTCATATCTCCATTCGAAACTTGGATTGGACAATTGCTTTTTTTCTAAAATGTCTCACTATCTTAGAAACTTAAGTGGGGTTGGGTTGTAATGTACCTATAGGTGTATTGGGACAAATACTAAAGTAAAAATATTGAATTTATTGTATTATTTTTTCAAAAGAAATGTTGTATTTTTATTTCAAAAATATTAAAACGGCAAAATTGAACAAAATAATAATTGTAAGTAATGAGTTAAGATTATTTTACTTCAATTTAAATGTTGTAAATAAATTTGATTTTGTAGTGTTACAAATTATTTTAGTTTGTGTTAGCACTTAGCAGAATCGTCTCCAATTATTTTGATTCCAGGAATTTGCACACTTTAGTACAAATTAAGATTTAAATCCCAATAAAATTATTAAATTTACAATTTCCCTTAAAAAAATGCATATGTATATGCACCACAGAACAAGAAAGACAGTGCATTGTGAATGCATTGCATTTACACTAAAAATCCAGCTTCACATATTTACACACCATAAAACTGTTTTATTGGCATAAACAATACGCACACTACTTAATTAACAATAGTCAACTTGTCCAAGGTTTTTCTAATTAATAATTAATCCAACTACATATTTAAATGTTTTAATAACCTAGGATTTAATTTTCAGATATTTCATCTGTCCTGTAGAAAATAAAATATGCTGGTTGTACAAAATGTTAAAAAAATGTAAAAAGTTGAAAGTAATGATATTTTTCTCCTCATGTAAGTCAGTTGACTTTCATTATGAGTTTTTTAAAGAGCACTGTAAAGCGCCAGTTATAAGTATTCATGTTCGTAGATTATTAATTTATTTATATCTTATAACTTTTACAACCAAAATCTATATATTTTTCTCTTTTAGGGTAAGCAAAGTCAGCCAAGGAGGAAAGAGGCTTATCAAGCATTCGTACAAGCCGATAGAGGAGCCTTATTTTGCACAGATGTTGCAGCAAGGGGCTTGGATATACCGTCAGTTGATTGGATTGTGCAATATGACCCACCTACAAATATAAAGGTAATGTCAGACTTGAATCATTTAGGCTTGCGACCTATCACATTGTGGGAATCATGTCTTCGGCTAGTCGTGGGTGCTCTGGTTGTACTTCTGCCTACCCTATCAAGGATATGGGCGTGAAGATTGAAATACAGAAAAGACATTAAAGCGGTTTCTACCCCTATCGGGAATCAAATCCGTGCCTCAAATAAATAATAATTTAAATTAATATTTTAAAGTTTCATATATTAAAAAAAATCGATAATTTTATAAATGGGAAACTAGGCAATGTTTGTAAATCCATTGAAACCGATCGTGATGACATTGGCACAAGATGTAGGCTACTCTATGTCCTGATCTTTCATACAGTTCTAGCAGTAGAGCTCCTCTTGTTAGCGTCGATTTGTAGTGCCTCAAAATACCTTTCATTTCGTAGTGTATAAAAAACAACCATGGAAGGTTGGATTTTTTGGCACAGGATGTAGGCTACTTTGTGTCTTGATTTTTCATACGATTCTTGCAGTATAGCTCCTCTTGTTACAATATCAATTTATCGTGTCTCCAAATACTGTTCATTACGTATTATAAAAAAACAACCCTCCTCATGAACCAATTTGACTTAAAATGGATAGCTTCAAACCAGGAGACGGACATAGAGTACTTTTTTCCCGTGCGACTCCCAGGAAACCAGGAAAACAACATTTCAGTTTTTCCCGTACAAACTGAACGGGCGCAACGAAGTTATTGCGCCCGGCAACGAAGTTTGTCGGAGCTGCTCCGTACCTGTCATCAGTAGGGTTATTATTGAATGTAGATTTCATACAAATTGGATTTGAATCGGATATGTCATTTTAGGTACTCTTGTATACAGTAATAGCGGGCGATTAACGCTTAGTTACAACAAAAGTCAATCACACATATCAACTCGGAAAGGGAACGTCTCCGTATCGCCTCGAGCCGTTCTTTATTGTTTGTATGAAACTCCATACTGCAACGCACACTAATCGGAATCCTAACGTAATTGTCGCGCCTCGGAACAGGCTCGCAGTCGGCGAGCCGTAAGCGCGGTGTCGTCTAGCCGTAGCCGAGTTGGTGTACAGGAGCTGCTGATACTGTTTGGTTACGAGGATACATTAAGTTGACGTCGCGGCAAGGCGAAAGGCGATACGGTGACAAGGGGTTCAGAGTTGATATTTGTGCTGAGACCTTTACAATTTTTATCGTCGGCACTTGGTGAAATTACATTTCCATTTTATAAAAAATCTCCAAATAAAACTAGTACATATCCACAATACACGCAATACCAATTAATATTTGTATTTCGGAAAAGTACAAGTGTTGGAAAGTATACAGGACTACTATAAAAGGACCAGCCAAATTTTAATAAAACGGGAATAACACTTAAACGGTAATGCATTTTAAATATTATTGCCAAATTGTAATATTTACTTTTATAAATATTCATTTCAAACAGTCCGCAAAAGTGCTTTACTCGTTGTCACGCTATGTCACACTTAGTACGAGTCATGACGTCACCAGTCTACGAATGCGACTGCGGTCGGTGGGTACCATTTTTATGCTTTGTTAACGTTATAACCATGGATCTTGTATTTTCCGCCGTATAAAATTTTAAACTGTTTTTTTATTTTTATTTTTAGTCTTTTCATAGATCGAAAGTCTTTCGATTCTTAAAATTTGGCTGCTGCTTTGGATGTAACCCTGTATAACTTTTGGTGTCTCTGTTTTCATGTGTTCTTCTGTAATGATAAGTTTTCACAAAACTTTTCTTTTAAAGGAATATATTCATAGAGTTGGTCGTACAGCGAGGGGTGTGAACAATGGTGGAAATGCCGTAATACTACTACGGCCTGAAGAAGAAGAGTTTGTGAATTATTTGACAAGAGAAAGAGTTTTCTTAGATAAATACAATTTTGATGAACCCTCAAAGGATATTCAGAGTATGGTAAGAACAATTGTATTTATTTTTAGGACTTACTCCAGAACAGCCATTATCAGGAACTGGCAAATCCGTATCCTTGTTTTTTTTCTCATTAAAAAGAGTTAAATAATTACTTTTGACTCCCGACAGAAAGAATAGTGAGATTGACGTGTCTGTGCGTGTGTGTGTGTGTGTATGTGTGTGTGTGTGTGTGTGTGGCATAATACTTTTAACGGATAGATCGATTTGGATGCGGATTTTTGTTTGAATGCTGACGTGATCGAGATGATTCATTGCTAAATTATACGTGGGCAGTTGTGGGGTGTTATTAAAAACTATAAATTTTAGTATAATCCTATCCTATTAATATAACAAAATGTTTGTTATTCCTTCCCGCAAAAACTGCTGAACCGATTTTCACGCAATTTGGTACATACATAATCCATTACACATGGTAATTTGGATTAACATATAGGATAGTTTTTATCCCGAAATAATGCTCCTGTGGGACCACGCGGGCAACGCCGTGGATAACAGCTAGCTATCTATAAATCTATACAAAAAAATAAAATTGAGGTTTCTGTTATATTAAAATAACCATTTTTACTACATGCATATGAATACCATATATACATGTAACAATATTTTTCTGTTTGTTCCGACTTTTCCCGGTAATGACTGGACCGATGTTACCGGGACTTACACTGGCAGGTAGTCCCACATATGGAAACTATATAACATAATATGTCCAATTAGTTTAATTTTTTCACATTTAAACTGCACGATAAAATGTGTCGACTCTACCCTGTTAACAATTAACATACTATTTTTACTGCCCTGCTGGTTGGTAATTTGAATAATAAGTAGTTACATATTGATTAGATACATATAAATTAGTTTATCTAATCTTCAATTAGCTTGTATTATACTAAACGACTGGCAATGCCCGCGAATTCGCTTGCTTGGAATTTACCAAAAAGTTATTTAGTTAATTAAATTTTTTTTCTAAAATGAAATTTAGATTTTTTCTAAAATGAAACTAGCCTAAGTTAGTCCTTGTTACATCAACTTCCGGTGAAAGTTCCGTCAATATCGGTCCAGCCGTTTCAGCGATAGCCGGAATAAACAGACAGACTAAAATAGTAAAAAAGGTTATTTTGGTATATGTACCGCACCTTTATACATTCATCATGTACTAAAAAGCGGTTATATTAATGTCACAAACAGACACACCAATTTCATTTATTATTATAGATGTATATATTAGATTGTAAAATACACGTGAAAACACGTATTTCAGATTATAATGATAAATATGCAGAGTGTGAATTGATGTAGGTATCCGGTGATACCTAGGTAGTGTCAAGAGTCTCAGAATACGGCGTGTTTGCATAAAAAGGGTAATGAATGTGGAGGAACCCAGGCAGTTCTCGTAGTGTTTGGACCGTTGTCTAGCGCGCAGGTTGCCACTAGTAATAGTCTCTACCTATCACAAATCACAAAGAGACACTTCTAGATCGTAATTGTTAATTCAATAATTGTGATTTGGGGCTCGGCTTGTGGGCCATCACGCTGAGGGCCGGGGAGGAGCTCATTTCCCCCCTTCGGGGGGTTCGCATAGACATGAATAATGTGGACGTTTTTACGTAGTGTTGTCATAGAAGAATGCTTATTCCTATGTTCATGATGGTTTGTTTAGCGGATCTTAAGATATGCTATAGATGTTTGTGCGAGAGTACAGATTAGTACAATATCAATGTAGGGAGATCACGTGTTACAGCTTAGTTTTAGCATTTAATTTTTGAGTTGTTTACTATAGAGGCCGTTATTATTATGAAGGAACAGCCTACCTCCACTTATTGAGAGCTTTCGGGCTACTAGCCAGGTGTCTCCTATTCGGTCTGTATATGTGTGATCCCCGACAAATACTTATATTTTATGGCGAAACTATAATACTGATTTTGTTGAAATTTGGCACGGAGACAGTTAATAACCGTTATCAAATAAATACAAATTTTTATTTCGACTGCAGTAGTTACCGCTGTTCGCGGGATTCGCGCAGGCATGGTTTAGGAGGCGCGGTCCCCTTGAGGTTCAAACGTCAGATGGCTGATTAGGCGGTTCGAAGTCGGCGAACAAGTGCCGTGATTGTGGCGTCGTTCCTAACTGGGAAGGATCAGACCGTCCCATAATGGGGAGAAGGTCAAAGGGACAATAGGTTGAGATAAAAAAAGAACTTGTAGGGAGTCAAGAAGTGCACGGGAAAGAGAGCTTTAGAGCAGATCCCGTGCACCCCCCGTGTTTCGGCCCGTATAACCATGATGGTTGGTAGGGCCATTGGAGGTGGAGGGTATTGCAGTAGTTACCGCGTTACAACGAAAAAAACCTTGCTAATCCGCGGATAAAAGCTAGTGTTTATAGTTTAGATACATTTTATTCATTATACATATCTTCACGCCAAGTCCCTTACGGGGTAAGCAGAGAGTTTCGAGTGCCAGAACTCACGATCCTGTCTGGCTTCCTAGTTCTTTCACATTCATAACCCTTTTCATACAAACACGCCGGTTTCGGAGACTCTTGACACCACCCTCGGATAATATCCGAGTGATCTGATCGTGAATCGTCAACCTTGGTCTTCCCGGGTACCTACATCCATCCACATTCGCATTTTATATCTGATCAATCTTTTATCAATACAATTAACTATTTTGTATACATTTTAGCTGGAAGATTTAATAAACAATAATGGTACATTTAAATTGTTAGCTCGGAAAGCATTTTTGTCATACTTAAGATGCTACAATAAACATCCTTTGAGAGAAATATTTAACATAAACACCTTGGATTTGGAATTAGCAGCTAAAGCTTTTGGCTTCCTGGAACAACCTGATGTTGACTTTTGTATCCTTTTTATTTTGTATACAGTCTTTGCGAGTTTCTTCGATGCAAGGTGATTGGTGTAATTCCATTTATAGATAAGGTGTTTTTGAAATAATAGGTGATTAATCGTTTTTATTTTTTTCTAATTTGATGTAGTACCACTAAGATAACTACGCAACGTTACATAATAAATAACTTACAGAACACGCACTCACGTGAACACAAGCAAATTTGAATCTTAAGATGTAGGAACAAGGCTCATAATGAGCTGAGCTGAAGTTGCTTACTGAAAACAAAACTCTCAAAACTAAAACTTAAAATGATAAGTACAAGGCTCATATAGCGCTGAGCTTCGCTTAATAAGCTACTTTTAATCCAGGTGCGATCTGGATTAAAAGTAGCCTATATGTTACTGTGAAAACGCGGGTGAAGCCGCAGGCAACAACTAGTAAAATATATTATTTGTAATGATGTCTACATAACCTATTTTGACAGATATTTACTAAAATTGAGGTATGTCAAATGTGATCTATTAAATTGTATTTGCTTTAGGACTATTGTCTATTCTTGTAGATTCTAGCTAAAAGCGTGTCTTCTAATTGATTAACATCACTTCTCCGAGTTGTGTATCTATAAGTCCACTTATTTTGTAGAGTTTTTCTTTAAGTTCACATAATCTTTGTAACGAACAAACAGACGTTACTACTAATGGTAAGAATTAGAGTATATACACCAAGCATAGTCCTCCGCGAAGAGAGGGTGTTTAAACCTTGGCTACCCTGTCATTCATAGCAGAAACGACAGCGGCGACCACTGACGTCTGACTGATGTTTAGTGCTTTAGCTATTAAAATGTGAGACTTTGGCAGAAAGATATAGTTAGTTTGTAAAGTTACATCCATTTTTTTTAAATGAGAAGTCGACTTTTTTGCTTCAAATTTTTAACGACTACGAAGAATGTATGAGTTACAGTATTAGTTAGATAAAGTATGAGTTTTATTCGAAATCTTCGATGACATTATTGGATAATTTCCTTAATACATTTCCCACAGTAAAAAAGAAAGCGAAAAGGAAAAAATCCACGGGATAATCTGCTGCATTTGAGTTAAATAAAAGCTGTGATAACAAAATGTTTTTTTTTTATTTTATAAATCTTATAAAAATTAATACATTATTAAATATTTTGCATACCCACTTTTTTGTATGTACCTTTTAAATAAAAAACCAACAGACGAATTTCTAAGTGGAAAGAAATACCTGACTTTATCCAAATGAGACTATGATCAAAGACAATATATTATTCAGTCAAAAGTCCGCAGCCTATATCGGGTGTCTAAAAAAAGTCCGCTCAATGGTCCCGACCCGATTTGGGCCTCGACTGCCGCGCTCCATTCTTAATTCCAGTTTGTTTGAGTAAACTTCGTGTATCCAAATATTTTTTTTTAGTCTGTAGCAGAATAAACAACCCGTCGTATTTAAAAAGTTGAAGTATGTCAACATTGTAAAAAAATTTTCGGAACGAGTTGAGTTGGCATGATTTATTCATCCGTTGCGCTTTTTTCGAGTATGTGGTCGGTTAGTGACTTGAAAACAAAAAGTGATGTGAAAATGTGTTAGTTAAGTGTTAAAATTATATTTTGGTAAGTGATAAACAATTTTATAAAACACTACACATCATTTAACTAGTTTTACATAAAATTTAGCGATATTTAAGTCAGTCATGTATGTATGTATGTACTTGTGACGTAACGGCCCGCTCGATTTTAACTATTTCTAATTATATAATAAATTATTCTTGTAAACAACATTTGTAATATGTTTATATGACATATCTACAGATAAAACATATAAGTTTTATGGGTGTCTTCCACTAAATACTCCATAATAGGAGATAATAAGAGATTAAATAGCACGTGACACTTTTTCGAACATGCAAGAATTTAATTCTATAGAGCTTGTGTTGTAAAATATTTGCAAGAACATTGTTGTTTTTGTAATTGCATTCTGTTAAACGTTTCATGTTCTTTCGAATAAAGTATACAGAAGGTAAATAAAACACGTTTGTTTTCAATAAGAAATGTTTTTCTTAGGAAAATTGGGAAAAAACACGGAAAGTTTTTTCACATTTTGTTTGTTGCCAATGGTTTTGATGTTAAATATACACATTTTTACGTTATTACGTAGCTTAATTCTCAAGGATTCTAAAAATATATACATTTATGTGTTTTTAATACATAAATCGAAAGATATCGTTATTCGCCAATTTTATTTTGCTGCCATTTTTCGCCAACCGTGTTGGCTATCGGGCGGGAAAATCGCTTTTGCTTTTGGACTGTTGACCGGTTATATTTACTAATCTCTGCTATGATGTAGCATATACGCTATATGCCTACAATATTTAGGCAATAATACCCTCTAAATGGCGATCACTGTCCATATCAATACGTTAGCACCTTGTCTGACTGACTTGTGGAATAAACAAGAAACTACTAGATTTTTCCACTAGTGGGCGTTAGTGTTGTTGCATCCCAAAGTAACATATGTATTTACAAACATATATATTCACCTAAGTC
>NJDC01000403.1:107422-128824 GCA_002245475.1 Calephelis virginiensis
CGAGTTACAGTATTAGTTAGATAAAGTATGAGTTTTATTCGAAATCTTCGATGACATTATTGGATAGTTTCCTTAATACATTTCCCACAGTAAAAAAGAAAGCGAAAAGGAAAAAATCCACGGGATAATCTGCTGCATATTTGAGTTAAATAAAAGCTGTGATAAGAACATGTTCTTTTTATTTTATAAATCTTATAAAAATTAATACATTATTAAATATTTTGCATACCCATTTTTTTATATGTACCTATTTAATAAAAAACCAACAGACGAATTTCTAAGTGGAAAGAAATACCTGACTTTATCCAAATGAGACTATGATCAAAGACAATATATTATATTTACTAATCTCTGCTATGATATAGCATATACGCTAGGCAATAATACCCTCTACATGGCGATCACTGTCCACATCAATACGTTAGCACCTTGTCTGACTGACTTGTGGAATAAACAAGAAACTACTAGATTTTTCCATTAGTGGGCGTTAGTGTTGTTGCATCCCAAAGTAACATATGTATTTACAAACATATATATTCACCTAAGTCCTCTGTGAGATAAACCAAATATCTATCGAGTGCTAAATAACAATCACAGATATCGGATAATACCAGAACGATTTGGTTATAATATATAATACAGTAAAACTGCAAAAAATCGACTTTGATTTTAATAAGTAAGTCATCTGGGTACTTTTCTCTTTATATAACGTCGATGCTTAGTCGAATTCCATTCTAGTCACAATTTATTTATTTCACTTGTACTTTCCACAATATATTTTGTACTACAGGGTGTTTGGTGCATCGTTTGCCAAAATGAAACGGCGAATGGGGGAGTTCTTTTTCTATTACCCCTGGCCCCTCAAACAGTTCCTAGCCCAATTAAATTAATTATGTCTATTTTTTAATTTTTTTTACTATAAACTCCAAAATTTAACACAAAAAACGAAATAAAAAATAAATTAAACAATATGTACATCTCACGATGAATTTATTTTAATTTGTAATGTTGTACCAATCCAACAAAAGAAAAAATACTCGCCAGGAGCATCTAGTTTTTGTTTCATTGACCCGCAAAGTGTTAGAAAAAAGAAAAAAACAATGTAAATCCCAACTTTGAAATTCAGTAAAAAAAAACTAAAAGCGTTCACGTTCTTCGGATTATTTTAAAAACTACTCTGGTTTATCTCAATTCTAACGGTATGCAACGAAGTTTTCCTAACTTCTCAAATGTGCAATCTGTGTACAGGGAAAGGAAAATAAAAAACCTGGAAAATGTACATAATAACGTAAAACGTAATAACGGTTTAATCATTTATTATTCTTATTATTACAATAACTGCTCAAATTGTTGACTGCCGTTACGTATACACGCACGACACCTTGCTTGATTTCGACGGTAGTCGTACGTAGGCGAATTTCTTGCCGAATCGTACCAAAAGCCACTTCTATTCGTCGAAGTAACTCCTCTCTTGTATCATCTTTAGTTGTAAGTCCCCAGATGTAAAAGTCCAGTGGAGTTAGGTCTGGGGAACGTGGAGGCCATGGAATAGAACCATCTCGTCCAGTCCATGCATTCGGGAATACATCATTGAGATAGTCTCGCACAATAAGTCTTTAGTGAGCAGGACAACCATCATTTTGAAAAACAATTCGTCTGTCTCCGTTAAAAATTGGCACCTGGAGCAGGTTTCGGCAACTCATTTTGCAGAAAATTAAGATAATTATCTCCGTTGAGATGATCTGGCAAATAATGCGGCCAATCACATGCTTGCCGATCACTCCTGAGATGAGATGTACATATACTTTAATTTATTTTTTATTTCGCTTTTTGTGTTAAATTTTGGAGTTTTTAATAAAAAAATAGACATAATTAATTTCATTGGACTAAAAACTGTTTGAAGGGCCAGGGGTAATAGAAAAAGACCTCCCCCATCCGTCATTTCAATTTGGCAAACGATGCACCAAACATCCTACTATATCGCCTCTGTGGTCCAGCGGTCCGGCGTCGAACTTGAATTCTTGAGTATGTTGTAAGTTGAGTAAAAAAATGTGTATTTTCAATTTTCTAATAAAAATGTTGCCCGGGATTGGATAATATGTGCCTCATTGGCGATAGGCTTGCCACCTATCATAGTCTAGTCTAGCTAATCCTGTGTGTCCTGTTTGTGCCTCTGCCTACTTCGTCGGGGATATGGACGTTGAGATACTACTATAATTTATTTCGCTATTTAAGTATCATAGTTAATCTAATATATAAATAATAATATAAATTAGTAAATCCCTGATAAATTGTATACAATTTAAAGAAAGAAAAAATTTCGCCTAATCAGGATTTGTACCTGTAACCTTTCGTTTCAAGCCGTTGAATACTCTGACTATTTGAGCTACTGAGGATTCAGGTCCCGTGCCGAAATTTTTGAAGTGAAAACTTCTTTAGCGGCGTTGTTGCACTTTTTTTGAAATGGGTAAAAACTTCTAAACTCGCGCCAGGACACGTGACCTGATCGAAAATTATTAAAACGGCGCAGGGCGCTTGCGCGAATGTTCGTGTTGTCACGTTTGTGTACGATAGCACAATAAATGAATATCGTATTCTATCACATAAATGATAGTACATTCATACTGATAATTAAAGCAATTCGTGCAAAATGATTCCCTAATCATTCCAAAATATCAAAAATGCACAAAGTTAATATTCAAGTTTTTATTTTTGCCGGCACTCCCGGAGTAAAACCCCTCGTTATTTTTTATTACTTTTTCACCCGTTAACGCGGGTAGTTATGTCCTAGAGATATATAGTTCTGAGTAGATACTAAATGAGTTCATAGTTACAGATGAAATTCACATTTGTAACGGCCACATCTTTCGTTTCCCTCACTCTTTTTCTTTAAAATTTATAGAAATTTATCCCAAGCACAGGGCAAGTGCTAAAATAAAAATCCCTGATAATGCTTAAATAACGAATTCAATTGGCTAATACATACCGAAAAGTAAAAAAAAATATTGTTGAAAGTCCAAGTGTCATTAATAAATTGTGTCAGCTACGTACACATAAATTAGGTATTTTCCTCGATTTCTCTGAGATCTCATCATCGTCAAATCCAAACGTGGTGGCAATGGGACCACGTCAGACGTACACTCTTTCAAATAAAAAATAATAATAAGTCGGTTAATAAAAAAAAAATATAGTCCTAAAGTCAGCTTTGAGGTCTTTTGTTAAATTTTTTACTGTGATTCCTCCCATTTTCTTTTCCTTTAAATTTATTGAAATTTCCAAAGCTTTTCTTCTGTTTTCCTTTTTTTTGATGTAGACTGGTCCCTTTCAGTTCGACAGCAGGAGGGTTGACAAAGCCAAATGATTTCCCAACTTTGGCGAGCTCTAGTGTGTTTATATCAAATATAGACTTCAAACGATGCGCTCCATACGCTCTTAGATAACTTTGATACGCATCTTTCGCATATTGATAGAGGACTCTGTTCCGCGATATTAGTTTCTCTACCTGGAAAACAAAAAATATATATGTTTTTATACAGTTCGCGCAAAACATAAATGCGCCAATGATTAGGGACTTTCAGCTTCAGTTCAATTACATGTTTTTAGTATATTTGTTGCTATAGTGTTATTTTATATGGCAATGTTTATATTGGTTATGTTTAAGTTGTCTGTATTGAAGAGAGAGTGAATGTTTAAATATATATAATATGTTGGTATTATTGCATTGTAATTTTATTTCGTTCGTTCATTCACTCGCTCTCTTCCTCTCCGGTTGCTGAAGTGTGTAGATGTAACTCAGATTCAGACAGTAAAATAAATTCCAAATTGGTTAAAATATCTGTTTTTATTCATTTATTTATTAATTAAAACAACATCATATAGTTTAGTATATTAATATTCTATCCTATTTTAATACTGTATCCTTTATATTGTGTCACAAAGTAATAAAATCATGTCATCTACTAATATTTAGTATATCCCAAGAGGCTCTGTTTGATACAATACCAATATTTATTTTAATAATATATACATTGTATCAAATACAAAATATTCAACACAATGCTAAAGTTTTAAACAACTGTACCCATGCAAAAGTGACGAAAAATCACAATGAGCGAAAGCGCTATACGCTCCCTCACTTTTCCGCACAATCCCCGCCGATACCTTGAAAGGAGTTCTGCGCAACGACATATTATATTATAAGCGCATTTAAGCTTTGTGCGAACTGTGGTAGTAGAAGGCATTATGCAAGCAATACATTGTATTTACAATTAATTTTGTTTATTTAAACACTGAGGATACTAATGCTTCGGTACCAATTTTGATATAGCAACACTTGCTGATTTATTGTCTATAATTATCTCTAAATCGAATATAGCAAGAATCGTCGTAATGGCGTCTATAAAATGAAGGCCATGCCTTCCATTGTACTCCGCCAGGCAGCGCTAATGGTTGTAGGTATAGGAGACTATTTATATCCTTGGCAGCTCATGTGGTTTGGTGTTTATTTCGGTTACATGACAACTGATTTTGATATTTTTTAAACGCAATAAAACCTTTTAGGAAGTAAAAATAATAAACATGTTTTAAAGTTATACGAAAACTATCACACAACAAAATCATACACACCTCTTGTTGTATATCGAAGGCTTTGTCCCAAGAGCATTCATATTCATTAAGCGTAACCTTAGATTGTTTCAAATAATCTAAAAATCCGAGCTCCTCGGGCCGTAAAAATAATAAAGCCCGTCCACTTGTGCCGAGACCTCTCGCAGTTCTTCCGACACGATGGATATAATCCTAGGACAAGATTAAAAAGGAATAATTGAACTGTGTGCTGTCAAAAAAAGAATAAAAAACAATAGATAAAAAGTATCTAAACGGCCATATCCACGAAAAGAGATAGAACAAAGGGATGCCAAGACTAGCCGAAGACACTAAAGTCCTACAATGTTATAGATGTTGCAAACCTATCGCCAACTGGGCACAAATCCAATCCCAGACAACATTGTTTTTGTTAGAAAACTGAGAAAAACATTTTTATTCGTTGTCGATTTGATCGAACCTGGGATCTCGTGAAGTCAAGTTTAATAACCGGACCGCTAGACCACTTAGGCGAGAAAACAATAAAGAATTCATGACCCTTCCGCAAATAAGGTGTGATGATGTTAATTTAAAATAAAATGATGAATTTGCGATTTTTTGCAAAAAAAACAGTAAACGGGCGTAGTGAATAAACGGACTGAACTTACCCGAGATCGTAGACGTCAAATTTCAGATTTTATTTGAGGATACCACAATCGGGTCTCCTAATAGTAAGAGGCAAACCGTGTCCTAGAAACGGCCAATACCAACGTGCGAACAGGGCCATAAATCATTAAAACCATAGGGTCGTAAAAATGTTGCACAGGTCTTTGCCGATAAACTAGTTACCAATAAACGGATGCCGCTTGCTCGTACTACTCGTTAGGTATCATCAAGTACCTACCTATGTAAATTTATTACGTTGTTTATACCATAAATTAATTTATTACTATACAATTACATTAGTTTAAGTTTTATATCATACTAGCGGCTGTGATCGACTATCGACAAACCTTTTCTCCTGTTACGCACAACACCAGCACAGTGCCATAAAACGTGCAAGTGCGAGCGAGAGTACCGATGACAATGATTTACGACCCAGTTTACGCGTTGGTTTGGCCGGAGTATAGTATGGAAACTATCTAAAGATGTACGAAACGGCACATCAACACAAACATGTGCTTCGAACGAGGCTCCAAAGCGTTTATGGCACCGCAAAAACCGCTTAGGGGCCTCGTCGATATGAATGTTTATGTGTGTGTCATTTCTAACGTTTTTAGGTAGTTTCCATCCTGTGACTATACTGTAACGGTAGCGGTAAATGTATTATTGGTACTTACTACGGACCGTCTTTCCTGTTTAATAATTTTAAAAAAATGGTCTAAGATCCGAAGTTAGGTCGACCTACACCGAGCTGATAATAGGATGAAACCGGTTTTATAGGAAATTTAGCATGTTAGAAAATATATTAAAAATGGGTTGCCTAAAAAAATCCTGGACCGAAAATTTTTAATCATTAAAAACAAAGTTTTTAACATTTCCATTTTTTTTCAGGCAACCCTACCTATATATCAACTTAAATAGTAATAAAAATTGTAATGAAACTGCACCTATTTTAATATATTTTTTTCCTACTATCCGATCCCGTGAAAGTACCTAGCATCGACAATTATCTGTTTATAACTGGCAATCATGATAAACAACAGGCAACCCAACTTCTGCAACTTCGTCTTATTCCTACTTTAGGTCGGGATAATATCTTAATATTGCATAAATTAATGAATAAAAAACATTTAAAAAATAAAAGAAAATGTCTAGGATTTTTTCAGGCAACCCATTTTTAATATATTTTCTAATGTACTAAATTTTCTATAAAACCGGTTTCATCCTATTATCAGCTCGGTGTAGGTCGACCTAACTTCGGATCTCCGACTGTAATAATAAACTCTTTATTGTACAACTAAATCATGAAATTGTTACATATTAAATTAATAAAAGCAAAATTTATACAAAAAGCGGTCTTCCAAACAACCTACGTTTAGAAGACAAATACATCAATCAAAATAAGGAGAAGGTACAACATCTGTTTAAACATCATAAATCTTTCAAATAATTAGTTTAGGAAGTAATCTAACATTTTAAAATAAAAGTGTTCAATTTACAAATAAAAGTTAAAACAAAAAGCCGACTTCGATTTCCAAAACAGTGTACACAAAAATTGAGTATTTTCCTCGATTTCCCTGAGATTACATTATCAGGTCCAGACTGGGACCACGTTGGAATATGCTTTGACACAAAAAAATATTTTAAGTCGGTCAGAAATGACAGAGAAACGATTAACATACATAAAAAATATAGGAGTCGCCTCTGTGGTCTAGCGGTTCAGATGTTGGACTTGACTGCTTGAGGTCCCGGGTTCGAATCCCGGATCAGGCAACAAAAAGAAAATTAGATTTTTCCAATTTTCTAATAAAAAAAATGTTGCTTGGGATTGGATATGTGCTCGGTTGGCGATAGGTTTGTCACCTATCACACTGTGGGACTTGTAGTCTTTGGCTAGTCGTGGGTGCCCTAGTTGTGCCTCTGCCTACTCCTTCAGGGATATGGGCGTGAAGAAACATAGGAGTCGAAATGATGTAACATCCTCACTTTTCCGAAGTCGGTTAAAAAGAGTATATTATTATAGTGAACGGTACCTTTGGATCGTCAGGCGGATCATACTGCACTATCCAATCCACTGCCGGTATGTCTAACCCTCTGGTTGCGATATCAGTACACAGCAGTATTGCGGGGCTTTCCGCGTTGCAAAACTTGAAGAATGTCGATGTTCGCTTGCTTTGTTCTAGCTTTCCCTAAAACGAAATTAATAATTTTAAATTGATTGGAATACGCGACCTTCATCTTACACTGACGATGTATTGCCAATATTTGCTTAATTATTGGGCTATTACGGATTTAGTTCATACATTTATTTATTATTTTATTTAATTCTTTATTGTACACAATCCTATTAATATTATAAATGCGAAAGTTTGTAAGTATGGATGTATGGATGTTTGTTACTCTTTCACGCTCGAATGGCTGAATGGATTTGTCTGAAATTTGGAAGACAGATAGATTGTGACCTGGATTAACATATAGGCTATTTTTAATCCCGATCGCACACCGGGTTTCTGTGAAAACGTGGGCGAAGCCGCAGGTAGCAGCTAGTTTATGACATAAAACATGAACAGTAATAAACAGAAATGTACAAAAACATTATGATTAAGTCTCTTTTTTTAAGGCCGGCGCTTCTTCTCCAATCAACCCACCCAGGGATGATTGGAGAAGAAGCGCCGGCCGGATAAGAGATCTTCAACACCGAGACCGGTGGTGACGGCGAAGAGTGTTGTCATATGAGTTTGTGTTAAGATTGGGCGGAAGGCTGGCATTGGCCACAACCGGTAACGGACCGGCGGGATCCGAATGAACCGATAATACGTGACGGGGTATGGAAAATCACTGAACGTGTGAACGTGAATACCAGTCACGGGCACCAAATAGTATAATCTGTACATTGATACGTGACGCTTTAGACCCCTTTTTACAAAAATTGCGCGAACGGAGGAGTATGAAATTTGGCACAATTATAGTTTATGCGTAGGAGAAGTGCAGAACGCTAATATTTTTCAAAAATATTGTTTATAAAGTACATTAAATTATCCACACTACCGTGCATTTGACACACACAAACAAATATATTGATGATAACGAAAAAATATCACGGATGGCGCACTAAACGGTTTGGAAACAAAGCAGTTGGTCTTAATAAATGAAGATGGCGTTCTTTTCAACAAGATATTAAAATTTATTTTGGTCGAATTTCGACCAATGAGCGACCACTAGTAAAGATTAATGCCGTGACTATTTACCCGAATAGGAATTACCGCTTTGCTTATTTGTGAAAACTTTAGCCATTGTCGTGTTTCGGTTTGGAAGGTAGGTTAAGGTCTCAGCACACATATCAACTCGGAAAGGGATAGCACCGTATCGCCTCGAGCCGTTCTTTATTGTTTGTATGAAACTCCATACTGCAACGCACACTAATCGGAATCGTAACGTAATCGCCACGACACGGAACAGGCTCGCAGTCGGCGAGCCGTTAGCGTTTAGCCGTAGCCGAGTTGATGTACAGGAGCTGCCGATACTGTTTGGTAACGTGCATACGTTAGGTTGACGCCTGGTTGACGGCGAGACGAAAGGCGATACGGTGACGATCCCTTTCCTAGTTGATACGTGTGCTGTGACCTTTAACCGGAACAATAGGCAACACAAATATAACACACATTTTAGAAGTTTGTGGTCTACGTAAATTAATCAATACATATTATAAAACAAGGTCCCCCGCCGCGTCTGTCTGTCTGTCTGTCTGTTCGCAATTTACTCGAAAAGTACTGAACGGATTTTCATTCGATTTCAATAATAGATAGAACAACTCTTGAGGAAGGTTTTAGTGTATAGTAAGTTTATGTTTTGTACAAACCAACGGTATTACAACAATATTAGTTCAATATATCGGCAAAAAATAAGCCGATCGGGAGCTTTCCTCGAAAAAGTTACCAAAACCTTTTGAGTTTTAACAAAACAATGTATAGTGAGATTTTTCCTCTTCGATAGATCTCAAAAAAAGTAAGCGGTGGTATATGTCTATCTTTAAAGAATACCCACAATAACCGTTTTGTTTTGCGTTTAATTAAAACAGTTAAATGAAGGGTTACTTTAGAACATATTTTTAACAATACAGTATTAAACCTTAATCAAATAAATCTGTTGGATACGTTATGCGTATAATTTAGATCAAAATTGCCTTTTATATTATCAGAAAAACATTAACAACTAATGAGTTATCAAAAAGTTAAAATCTCCGGGCGCAAAATTAAATATCGTTGAAGCGTAGCAAAGACATGCGCGCTTACTGCATTCACCCCTTCCCCCGGACATACTCGCAAACTTTCGCATTTATAATATTAGTAGGATTTTTATTCTTGAATAACCGAAGCAAAGCGAGGGCGGGCAGCTAGTCACTAATAAAAATATTCTTGTTTCCTCCCTAATTCTGACAATATAAAAAGTACTCACATGAATAGCCATGACCGGAAGGTCTATGTAGTTGAAAAGTGAATTATGGTAGTCCACAGAACTGCACGTGGAGAAGAATACCATCACCTTTCTCGTTCTACACCGCTTGAGGAATGTGAACAGCACAATTAGCCGCTGGTCCGGAGGACACACCAAGTATCTGAATCATTAAAGCATCTTATTATCAACTTCTATAAAACAGCATTAATAATCAAACATTATTAAAAAATCTTAAATCATTATTTAAGTCCCCTAATTATTATGCTTTCTAAATAATAAAAGTCGTTGAATAGTAAGAATCATTACTATTACTAAATCATTGTCTGATCCCTGAACCATTCTCAAGGTACACGAATAATTAATAATTAGTATTAATTATTAATTATCATTATCAAAGTCCCTGAATCATTAATAAAGTCTTTGTAGTATACAACCCGTATTGTCAACTGTGCACGTCCGCTGGAATGCGACCCCTCTCCCGCCAAATTTCTCCGCAAGCGCTCAGTAGCGATAGCATCTTTGTTACCGTTATCAAATCGATCTTTTGTCAACATTTAAAAAATGTGAGCCGTCACGGGACGCCTGGCAGATGTGATAGGAACTAAATATGTCATAATGATAAAATAAAATATTACGATTTTAGACTAATACATAGACGTACTATTTTAGATATCGTATATCGCAGTACACACTTCTGTATATATATTATATATATACCATCATATAGCGTGGCGACGCGTCGCCACGCCAGAAATCGGTTTTACGTGCGGCAATAGATGTTTCACGTCAAAAAATGACAAATGACGTCACGGCGACACGGGGAAAGTATTGGCTGTTACCCGTGGTAATGCTCTATCAGTCCATCGTCATCGCACAGTCTACCGCAATTAGAAACAAGAATAAACTTTAACAAAATGTTAATGTATAAGCAATAACATAATATACGACGTTCAAATATTTTCTCAAACTATGAAGTGACAAAACTGACTTAAGTTTAATAAAAACAGAAACTGTTAATGATAGTAGACCGTGATGACAGGATATTGAGAGAGCGTAGCCACGGGCAATAGCAGATATTTCTTCGTCACGCAGCGCCAACATTGGGCATAGTAAGGCGATAATGGGCAAACTATAACCCTAAAAGAATCGAACTATATGCTTGTGTTATGGGTGTTAACCAACGATACTAATACACCGAATGTTTATATAGGTACCGGAATAAACATATTAGACACCAAGGCTCAGAAATTTATTGATGTTCATAGAACAAATGTCCCCCAGTCGCCGGAACAATCAGACAGATATTTTTTAAAATAATTGTAAAAAATGTTATTTTGGTATATGTACCGTACAAACTTTCATAATTAATACACATTATGATAAAAAGCGATTATTGTGACATTGCAAATAGACACTCCAATATTATTATTTGCATGGGCGTCGCTCGCCAGGATTCAGAGGGGTGCATCTTCATCTATACATACTGTTAACTAATATAAAACATCGAAATAAACATGTGTAGCAACATACATATTTACATAAGAACACATACATACATATACAGTCTCGAAAAGTATTACTCTCCCGCAAGTTTAGTCATGTAATTTTTTCTATCTACTTTCTTTCCGGACAGGGGTTGCAGTTGAACCCCCTTGCACCCTGCTGCCGGCGTCCATGTTTATTTGTATTGCTAGCTAACCCCTCGGCCGACGCGAACGATACGGTCAGTAAATCTGCCTTATGATTTTCCTTTTAATACCTAAAATGTCTTACCCTTGTTCCAAAGTGTCTACTGTAGCTTGTTCCTTGTTGTCGTCGACACCAACATACAAACAATTTTTCAACGAAATCGATGTAAAAGCTTCAGTTCTCTGTGTTTTAGTGGCACTGAATACAACAGTTTGACGTACCTCTTCTACAAAAAAAAAGTAAGGCGGTGAAATATAAACAGCGAAAGAAATTCTTCTACAAAGAATAAAAAAAAACAACCTGATTAGTTGTTATATTTTTTTTATTAATCAATAATGAAAGATTTCATAACTTTTTTTAGATTTTCTACAGATTATTTTTATTTGCAAGCAAAAGTAATAGCCACCGAAAACTGAGTCGAGACAATGATTTTTTTTTTAATTTCGACCTTTCGTCTCGAGCATTGACCTCTAAGTACGTATACTGACATGAAATAACTACGAAAAAAGCCTGCCGTCGGCTACTAAATATGGCTGCCATTTTGACATTATAAGGCTGTCCAGAAAAAGTAGAGTACCGATATCGATACATGATCTATTAGTGACGATTGATAGTTAAGTTTAGGCAAATAGATGAGAATTATTATTTACCTACCAAAAGAAATCGCAGCTATCACCTTACTTTGTGCTACTCAATTGGCTTATATCTAAATAGGGAAATGTAAGTAAACGCAAGAAAGAATATTTGTTTACTTTTCGCGAGCACGTTTTTTTTTACATCGTAGCGTGCAAATATGTTTATTCTTTATATAAGTTAACTCTTTATATTTATTACAAGATTCATTATCATTACAAAAAAATTTGATCAGATTACATTCAAACCACTTTCTTTACTTTTAAGTGAGCACTTGAAAGAATTCTTATTAAGCTAGACTGTATCACCACAGAGAACACCAAATAGAGTGCGAAGGACGTGACAAGTGGTTTGGTTTCCCGTGTTCGGACTCTATTCGTGATCTGGTCGCGGAGGTGGGAACTTTAGGTAGGGTTGTCACATTAAAGAACGTGACAATTTATATTGTTTCCTGAGCTCTTCCTGTATTCGTGTTCTGGTCGCAGAGGTGGGTGGTGGGAACGTCAGTTAGGCTTGTCACATTATGTGTCGTTTGGAGGATTATTTGCTACAACAGTTACACTGCTTACGCGGAATTAGCAAAATAAAGACTTATTTTACATCTACCAACTACTTTGTTTCCAAACTTTTTAGAGCGCCATCTGTGATGTTTTATCGTTATCATCAATATATTTATACATCGCCTCTGTGGTCTAGCGGTTCAGTTGTTGGACTTGACTGCATGAGGTCCCGGGTTCGAATCCCGGGTCGGGCAACAAAAAGAAAATTTTCCAAATTTTCTAATTAAAAAATGTTGCTCGGGATAGGATACGTGCCCGGTTGGCGATAGGCTTGCCACCTATCACATTGTGGGACTTAGTATCTTCGGCTAGTCGTGGGTGCCCTGGTTGTGCCTCTGCCTACCTCTTCGGGGATATGGGCATGAAGATACTTACTTATCAATATATTTGTTTGTCATTTGCGTGTGTCAAATGCATGGTAGTGTGGGTAATGTTTTATTTATTGATTTAATGTACTTTATAAGCATTATTATTGAAATATCTTAGGGTTTTGCACTTCTCCTACACATAAACTATGAGTGTGCCAAATTTTTTGTTCCTCCGTCCTCGCAAATTTCGTAAAAAGGGGTCCAAAGTTTTGGCATCACGTATTAATATATAGTTTTTTTTTAAATAATATACTGTTTGAGATAACAAACCCAACAGGATACTTACTATGTGGCAATAATTTCATGATTTGTTTAACCTCTTCCTCAAATCCAATTTCCAATAACTTGTCAAACTCGTCTATCACCAGATGAACCGCCATGTCATAAACGAAATCAGGATTGTTCTGCATGTGGTCCAGTAGCCTACCTGGTGTCGCTACTAGGATGTTCACACCTAAAACAACATTATTAAGTAATTAAGTGTCTTAACGCCCATATCCCCGAAAAAGTAGGCAGAGTCACAACCACGGTACCCACGACTAGCCGAAGATACAAAGAACAACGTTTATCTATATAATATTTTCATTAATCCCCTACTACTATTTATTTAATACACATTCACGCTAATGGTCTAGCGGTCTAGCGGTCCGGAGTAGGATTTGACTCCATGAGGTCCCGGGTTCAACCTCCGGGTCGGACAACAAAGGCTTCGTAAGAAAAAAAAAAGACGGGTTGCACTCAGGGAGTGCCGGCAGAAGTGAAAACTTGAATATTAATGTTGTGCATTTTTGATATTTTGGAATGGTTAGGAAATATTTTTTTTACGAATTGCTTTAATTAGCAGTATGAAATTATTATCATTTATGTGGTATACTACAATAGTCTTGTGCTTAATCGGACATTTTTGGGTTTGCACTGTAATCGTACAATCTGTAAAATGTACTAGTACACCTTATTAGTACTATTAGTACTCTGTGCTAAACCATGAAACTTCAGTACGCTACCTACTAGTGCGGCCACTTCATAATTTACCTCGGCCAGTTAAAATAGTATTACTTATAAGATAAAATATGATAAAATATTTATTTTTTCAAACTTATAAATATTTCAATTAAATATATGTACGTGTACATCGATTTTCCTTCTACTATTATTTCCTTCGTTAAACTTACAACTTTTTCGAAAACAGCTAAACTTCTTCACCATGTTGTACTGTAATTTCTATTAACTGAGAAACTATGATATACCTACAAGTCGCAAACACATTAAAAGATGTTTATCTAAACTAATATCTATTTTATCTACCACAAACTGTTTTTTCAAGGTTTTGTTTTACATTCACTCGTACTGGTATTATCTATTGCGAATCCTATACTCTTCGGGAACATCTAAGCAATACAAAAACAGCAATGAATCCACGTTATATTTTAGATCTAGCGTAAGCGCCCTGCGCAGTCTTACTCCACGCATGCGCCCTGCGCCGTCTAACGATCTAACGATTTGACGCGAGTTTAGAAGTTTTTACCCATTCCAAAATAAGTGCGCAATGCCTTCAAAAATAATCTTTAGGTATACTTCAAGGGAACTCTACAATTGCGTTCAATCCATACTAATATTATAAATGGAAGAGTCTGTTTGTCTCCCCCTTAACTGCTGGACCGATTTTGATGAAATTAAAATGTATATAGCTCCATGCCTAGAGTATGAAGTGCCAAATGAACGAAGTGTCGGCTATTACATAAAAAATCCATTACCATTAAAGAGTTTTTGCGTCTCCTTGCTTCTATTTCCACCGCCCATAACTAGACCATATGTATGTTTGTTATATTTCATTAATTCCGTTAGTACACCATATGTTTGCATTGCCAATTCTCGAGTCGGCAAAAGAATAATGGCTCCAGTACCTAAAAATATCCTAGATTAATATAAAGAAAGAGGAAAAAATCACATTAAAATTAATTAGTAATATCAGATTTCCATTCTGTATTCATTAAATAACTCTGAACTGAGCACACTTTTGCTATAGTATTGGGACAAAAACTGATGTGCCTCAACAGCTGTACGCTGGAGTCCATTAGTTGTTATTCCATTACAATATCGCAGTGTGAAGTCCAATCTTCATATTCGCCTTTGTGTCATCATTTGAATTGTAAAGTGAAATAGGTTGCTTAACCCAAAACAAGTTTTTCTATTTATCCAGACTAATGCTCGCCCATTGGTCAAAATTCGAGCATAATAAATTTTATTATCTTGTTGATAAGAACGCCAGCTTCATTTCTCAAGACCAACTTCTAAACTTTATAAATAGTTAGTGCGCCAACTGTGATATTTTATCGTTATCATCAATAAATTTGTTTGTGTGTGTCAAATGTATGGTAGTGTGGGCAATGTTTTATTTATTGATTTAATATACTTTATAAGCATAATTATTGAAAAATATTAACGTTCTGCACTTCTCCTACACAACCTTTAGGTGTGCCAAACTTAATACTCCTCAGTCCGCGCAATTTTAAAAAAAAAGGGTCCAAAGTTTAAGCTTCTCGTATTAATATTATAATTATTGATCACTTTCAATCTTTATAAAACAACTGAATAACTCCATTTAGGTCCAGACTTAGATCAGCTTTACGTAAACGCGGTAGTGAATTTATAGCGTATAACTCAGATGTAATTTCAAAGATTAGTTGAACATATAAAACATTAATGTACAAATACAATTTGTTTGTAAACGACTGCTATAGTTAAAAACTGTGTGACAGACATTTACGCCCACCTCTGGACAAGAAGGAAGTATGATCTGCTTACTGAACAGTTATAATTCTTCTATTATTAATAAACTATAAGTATCTTCACGCCCATATCCCTGAAGAGGTAGGCAGAGGTACAACCAAGGCACCCACGACTAGCCGAAGACACTAAGTCCCATAATGTGATAGGTGGCAAGTCTATCGCCAACCAGGCACATTTCCAATCCCCACAGGACCTGAACCGGTATGTGGGATTGCCAGAAGCCCTTCTAGAAGTTTGCTCACGATTTGGACCTGGCAAGAAAGCGTGTCCAACTGGCTGAAAACTGTAGGCCAACAGCACGCTAAAACACTTTTCATGGGGTTTTGCACCAAATTTACATCGATTGCAATGAACATGCAACAAAAAAGCTCAGGATCTTAGTCCGAGCGTTAACAGGACACTGTAGACTCAACAAACATTTAAACAGAATGAGCCAAGCAGAAGAGCCGGGTTGTAGAGCTTGCTTGGAGGTAGAGGAAACGGCAATACACATACTCTGTGAGTGCCCAGCACTTAACCAAGCAAGAAGTACACTTCTGGGTGGGCACATAATTAACCCCCAAGATATTAAGTTGATAAGTACCAAGTGCATTGTACAGTTCCTAGTGACTGTCGACCTTGCGGAACTTATGTAAGCTTAATGAATAAGAGGCGTGATCACAATAAATCTGTCAAGGTCGCAGTGATTCTCGCGATTCTTTGACCCGTACTCTTTAATACTAATAATAATAATTATATACATTTTTTTACATATGACGTAGTTACAATTACAGTTTTTAGAAGTTGATTGAATTATCTAGTCGACCGGTGGTGAATAGATGGGAATGATCTTTTACGTTACTGGATCTTCCACTATTACAATAACCGCCCGATCGTTGTCACTGTTTACAAAGTTATCAAGCCGACTGTGTCGTTTCTTGTTTGTTTGGTACCAACGCGGCAATGTGATTACTCGACTTTTTAAAAAAAATGTAGTGAATGATTGCGAAAACTTCCACTATGGTTTTTATTGTCTTTTATATTTTTTTATTGGGTCAATTATACTACGGCCGTTCACAGAATGCGTTCCTGACACGTCGCGATTGAACTGACGACGTAACTTTGTAATGGCGTTGCAGTTACGATAAAAATATTATTACTGGTTGTTAACCGTTTTAACAATTGATGAGCATTAAAACAACATTATTATGTCAATAATCAATTAATGTTATAATATTGTGTCAAACTGAGTGTCAAATAACTTATACAATATTTTTCTAAATCTAAACTGCGCTATTACAAGGTTACGTCAGCGCTTTCTATTTGTAGTGCTGTGCTAACAATAACAGGCGATAATAGTATCCTAATCTGTTCTTATACAGTTATGCTTTATAAAATAACACGTTTTGTTTTTCTTTTAAAATATTTGAAAATAATGGACTATAAGATAACTCTTATTAAAAATTATATATATATATATATATAAAAGCGGTTCATTTTGGAGGAACGGTAACGAACTCAGTGTTATGTTGTGCCCATCACGAGTCGTGACTAACTGATAGGTGTCAGGAACCCATTCTCTGAACGGCCGAACTTTAGGTTCAATTAAATCTTTGGCTAAAATGCTTAAACGATTAGAATAAAATACAACATGATTACGAAAGTATCAAAATATTTGATATTTACCATCGTCGGCGCTTGGTAAAACTTTCAAAGATACATATTTAAAAAAAAACACTTGTACAGTTTTACATATTTAAATATCAACGTAGCAAAACGCTCACCATTTCTTGGCTTATATTGTAACTTGTAGACAAACTCAATTGCTGGTATGAGGAAAGCCAATGTTTTCCCTGACCCTGTCCGAGCTGTGCCTATAAGGCTTTTGCCCTCAAGTAGAGGTGGAATAGCTTTAGCCTGGATCTCCGTCATAGTCACGTAGCCCATTTCTTTTAAAGCTTTTAGAGTTGGTTCACAAACTTTCCCTTCTAATGAAGAGAACTTTTGATTAGATGATATATTTGAATCTAGAAGTTTGGGTGCTGAAAAGGAAATATTAATTGTTAATTATCATATATAGAATACTTCTATTAGGTTGTAACGGGATGTGACGACCCCGTCAGTCCACTAGCGATAGCCTAGTAATTAAGGTTATTAGATTAGTGGATTAGTGCATTTAGTCACAAATTGGTGGTAAAGATGGTAGTATCACCTGTGTGGTCTAGCGGTCCAGATGTTAGACTTGACTTCAAGAGGTCCCGGGTAGGGCAACAATCATAAAAATGGTTTTTCTAATTTTCTAATAAAAAAAAAATTTGATTGGGATGGGTGTGTGTCCGGTTGGCGATAAGCTTAGCCGAAGGCACTAAGTCCCATCATGTGATACGGGGTCACATTGTGGGACTTAGTGTCTTCAGCTAGTCGTGGGTGCCCTGGTTGTGCCTCTGCCTAAATACTTCGGGGATATGGGCGTGAAGATACTTTGGTGGTAAAGAGCTGTGCATTAGCTTGACCTTGTTGGTAAAACCACTCTACCTACTGCCGCTGCTATAGCATTAGTGCTTAACAATTATCAGATTCCGTACTATTGCCCATTAGCCTGTAGATTGGCACATGTAAGATGATGAAGCACCAGTAACATCTATTGTGTGTATAAGGGGCGGTCGTTTCTTAAAATCAAGAGTCACCTACTTGTTTTGTGTCATAGACTTCCTTTGATGGGTACCATGTTACCCATTCCTACGGCCCGGCCATTGCACTACTATCACTTTTTAGTTCAGAGATTAACATTCGTGTCTCATGTTAACACAGCAATGTTAACTTTTTTAGAGCCGATACGCTAGACATGTACTCCTTACCATCAAGAAGTTCATCAGCTTATATGCAAACCATTTCCTGAAGTGTAATATTAAAAAAGGTATCTTCACGCACATATCCCTGAAGTGGAAGGCAGAGGCACAACTATAGCACTCATGACTAGCCGTAAGCACTAAGTCCCACAATGTGATAGGTGGCAAGCCTGTCGCCAAACGGGCAAATGTCTGATCCCGGGCAACGTAATTTTTATTTAAAAATTGAAAATACATGTTTTAAGTAGTAATAATAGCTTTGCTTCCATCGTTAGGCATTTTTTGTGAACATAAGTAAGTCATCTCCATGCAGTATGGAATTCAAAAACGTCTCTAGATCTACACCGAAATCAATTGTCAATGGCAAGCACTGACGTTATGACGCCAGGAATAGGTAGGGTGGTGATGCCAATACAGATGAATCCAGGAATATCATAAGGAAGGATCCCTAAACGGGCAAGTTGCTGCACATCATCTGACCACCAGTTGTCTAGTTGGTAATGAACCTTATGACCTTGTATCTTATGAGATGCCAGGCAGGAAAGGGGCCTATCCTACACAGGGGATCCCGAACAAAGATTTTTTATTTTATTTTAAAGTTGAAAAAATAAGTTTTAAAACTTTTTTACCCCTTTCAACTGAATTAAACTATTGGCCAATTCTGGAACATTTGAGAACTTTATAAAATCAAATTGATTTGTATACTTACATTGCTTAACACCATTCACATTTATTTCATCATTTTCTACTTTACTGTCACTATTACTGTTTTCAGAATTTTCTGTAGAATCTTCATTTATTGTTACTTTTTGTGCCTCCTTTTTCTTACTTTGTTTCTTCTGTTTTTCTGTTAAAAAGCAATTGACATAGCATTAATTTTTATTAAATTAAATTAAAATACTAATATTGATTTTACCAAAAAAATATTTACTATCTAAACAGACACAAAACTAATGCATACTTAAAAATTTGATGAGGGGGGTATAGTTTATTTAAAAGTTCCTATAAAGGTTTCAAGATTTAAGGATTTTAAAGAATATTTTTTTTTATTTATAAAGACAAATAAGTTTATGATTATAATGATTATCCTGATGGCGAAAAACTTACGCCACCTGGAGACACCAAAGAAATGAGTGTCAATAACCTGAGGATGAGAGATATGCAAGTATTTATTTATACTAGTGGTCACCTGTCTGTCGAAATTCTACCATAATAAATTTTAATATCTTGTTGATAAGAATGCTATCTTCATTTCTCAAGACTTTGTTTCCAAACTTTTTAGTGTGCCATCTGTGATCTTTTATCTTTTTCATCAATATATTTGTTTGTGTGTGTCAAATGCATGGTAGTGTGGGTAATGTTTTATTTATTGATTCAATGTAATTTATATAAATTATTGAAAAATATTAGCGTTTTGCACTTTTCCTACACATAAAATACAAGTGTGCCAAATTTTATGCTTCTGCATCCGCCCAATTTTCGTAAAAGTTGTCCAAAGTTTTGGCATCATGTATAAATATATAGACATTATAATATAATATATGAAATTTTAGACAGAAAAAGGTGTATATTCCAATACGGAAATTGCTGGACATAATTTATAGCAACTAATGGTAAGGGCTCTGCTATCTATAAATTTTTATACAACTTAATTAAAAAAAAAATTTTAAACTGGTTTTTTTATTTATCACAAGTAATTGACTCGTCCAAACCTTTTGCAACTACTTATCTAAAATCGAAAGAGAAAAATCAAGCCCTGCTTATAAAATAAATGTGTAACAAAAAAATTGGCTGCCCGAGATTCAAGCAGCACCTAGTTTAGGAACATCTGGTAAATCATGTCAACAGAAAAAGAAAGATAAGCAATACTGATCTCCAAATATTTATAATGTCATTTTTCTCTTTGATAGTTATTTAATGTCATATTAATGAACAGCATGATTTCATTATAACTTATTTGTTAGGATAATTCATTGTAATCCATTACAAATTGTGTGTTTTTAGCTAAAATAAATTGAAATGGAAATAGCAAATCTTCCTATTTCAAATTTACAATATCGCTAAATAGCAAACCACATGTAGGTGGCTTTTAAAATATGTACTGTGGACGAGTCCTAAAAATTAGTAACTCAAACAAGGACTTACTCTTAGGAGGTTGATCAATTTCATTGTCGCTGCTCTCAGGATCATTTTGCACAATTTTAGGCTTATCTTCATTTACTAAAAACGTAACATTCATATATTTAAAAAAAAATATGCAAGTTTGTGTGAAAACTATTCTTGGCTGATGGAGATACCCATCTTGTTTTAAATAAATTATTATAAAAACAGAATTGGGACTTTACCAAGTGCCAACAACAACCACACAAAAAATCTCTATATATAAATTTACTGTATCCACAAATGAAGCACAGTAAAGTTGCAAAAACATTGCAATTTGATAATACTTCATGATAAAATTAATATTGGACCACCTTCGAATCATGACTTGTCTTTCCAAAAAAATAATAATGAGAATAGGTGCGTTTTTGTAATAAAACTGAGTAATAGCTTAACAAACCTAAAAAACTTGATAACCTACTCTTTTTGAGTCGGCTAAAGACATTGACGAATTAATATACAGAAAAGTTAGCGTGGAGATGACATTATTTAGCTGATCACTGCATTTTTAAAATAAAATTTTATAAATTATGAGATGAAACTTCGCATTTATAATTTCTAAACAAAGGTTATGAAGTGGCAACGTTAGCATAACTTTATTGTAATTAAGATTAGGTACGTGACTACCATATTTGGTCAAACAATTATTTATGAATGTTTAAATACTTTTTATAA
>NJDC01000404.1:10144-34854 GCA_002245475.1 Calephelis virginiensis
AAAAAAAATTAGACAGACAACCCTACATGCGCGTCTCTATGTAGAGATTTGATAAATAATGGAGGTGTTCAATAATGGTACAGGGCATCTCCCATATCTTAATCTGACGCGCCTGAGTTAGTCCAAAAATCCCCTCTTGGGCTCCCCTACTAGTAGGAAACCTGCAAAAACTTACTTTTATTATAACCAAATTACCTACGTACACAAAAAATAAGTATTTTCCTCGATTTCCCTTGATCCTATTGTTAGATCCAGATTTAGTAGCAATGTGACCACTTCAGAAGCTATTTCAAATAAAAAAATATTTTTTAAAATCAGTTTAGAAATAACAAAGAAAATTATTAACAAACATAAAAAAATATAGAAGTTGAACATAGAAATTGGAAAAAAGCAAGCTGGAGCTGTGATTCAGATTGCGACTTATGAGCCGCCAACAGGATTACAGATCAATCCTCTGATTTATCCTATCTTAACAGGTGTGGAAAATGGTCAGTAAAGTCAGTAAAAGTCAATTTTTTTGGCTTAAGTCAGTAAAAGTCAGTTCTTTCGAAAAAAGGTCGGTAAAGTCAGTATTTTGAGGCTCAGGACTTGGTAGAAACCAGACCAGAGTAGTAGTTGGTAGATTAAGGTGACAAAAATTTCCTTTTCTATTGAGAGTCTCTATTTGTTTCTTGTAGGTTTCTAAAATACTTTTCTTAAATAATTTGATCTATAGCTGTCACTTCTAATTTCACGCATTATCGTTTATTTCATTAGAAATGTGTCTGTTTAATTGAATTTCAATACCATAAAAAAGATTGATAAGAAAGAACAAATTCGTAATAATGAATCTACTAAAAAGGAGATTTTTCGTTACCGTACATTTTCATCATAAAAACAAAAATTTCTAACCATCAGGAAATACGTCTGCTTATTGCCTTCCAATATCATGAAAAAAAAACAATTTTTATTGTCCATAAGCGGTACTTGCTATGTTTTAATTATAAATACCTTATAAATAGAGGAACAGTACATTTATTAGGTATAAAATTACGAAATTCGTTCACTTGGCACTCAAAACTCATTGCATCATCTGCATGAAAATGTGTATGTAAGATGACTTGTAAGTTCAAATATTTCTCTCCATTCTGGATTTCAAGTTACTCTATCAATTTATATTGAGTGTCGTTAAAACTATAAAACTTATTTGAAAAAACAACGGGACTATATGTAAACAAATAATACAAATCAAAAATACGTATAAATTAAATTTGTTCATGAATTAGAACCCATTTTATATTTTGACATTTACCCCTCTCCCACGGCCTCGAAAAATCAAGTAAGTATCTACCACCAAAACTCACACCGAATATACTGAACCGAATTCACAGTGAATTACGGTCGTGATTCCAAGTCCCTTACGGGGTAGGCAGAGAGTATCGAGTGACAGACCTCACGATCCTGACAAACCTGTCTTGCTTCCTTCACATTCATAACCAGACAGACAAAAAGTCTAAAAATGTGTTCTGTTTTGTAAATATCTTTGACATCTTCAATGTTTTGTTAATTTTACTTTATTTTTTTACTAAAAAGAGAAAATTGATTGTCAAATAGTAGTTAATGAAATTAGCTAACTAAAAAATAGAAAATATTCTTTTATGACTTCAAATTTGAGATTAGGAAAAAATCGTTTTATTTTGTAAAAGCGCGGAGTGCATAATACAATTTTTTTTTATGTTATAGGAAGGCAAACAAGCAGACGGATTTCCTGATGGTAAGAAATTCACGCCGCCTAGAGACACCAAACGTGGTAATGGTGGGTTGCCAACCTGAGGTCGGGATGTTAGGCCTCGAGTAAAAGTAAGTTTACCGGCTACCTTACTCTCCGAACCGGAACACGTCATGACGTTATGGCGGCAGGAATAGGTAAGACGATAGTACCAATCCGCGCGAGTCGCTGCCAAACTCTACCACCTAGTTGGTTGTCACGGTGTTAGTGATGGTAAGCCAATGCTCGCCTTTTACGAGCTGCCTGGCAAGGAAGGCAGATGGTCTATTCTACAAAGGTAAGATAAAGGTATATTTAACTATTTAGGTATATATACTTAAGTTAAATAGTTAAATATAATATACTTAAGTTTTATGATAAGCTCATATCTGCTAATAAAGTATTTAAAACAATTGAAATCTAGCTCCCTGTTCTTTTGATCAATAAAAGGTTTTTCTCTTAATCACTAATTTTTTTTATTTAAAGTTAAGTGTAGAAAATTATTTTCTCTTTTTAGTTCATCTGGATATAAATTAAGCGATTTCGTTACGCTCGATTTGGGTAACTTGGAACATTTTGGCAATGTTTTGATGTTACAATCTAATATGTTATTAATTAGAAATATATTTTATTGACTGAATAGTGTTCTTTGGAGTTGGTTTATTTGGCAAACTTAACAAATTTAAAGAAAAAACAACAAAACTGCCTTTAATTTCCCCCTAAACTCATATTCAATATTATCACGCGTTTTGGGTAACTTTGAATATGAATTTTGCCTGGATATAAAAACCTTAATCATTCAAATATTTTAAGTATTGGTAACATTGTAAGACGTTTTTTTAAGTAAAAAAACCCTAAAGTGTAAAATGACATTTATTTGACATACATTTTCTTAATAGATAGCTCAGTCTTCCCATTTGAATCGATGTAGCTAATTCGATGGAGAAAAAATAAGTATTTTTTTATAGTTATTTTTTAACCCACAATAAACTAGGAAAGTATTGTTTAACACAATAAATTATACATTTATTAGGCTATCGAATGAGATCAAAATTTGAAAAAAATAAAAAAAATTGATATAAAAAAATCTCTAAGCAATTTTTCTTTTTAAAAAAAGTCATTCACCCCATTCTGTAAACAAAATGTCATCGTCAATATAAATATGGCCGCCTTTTCTTGATATTTGTTGTTCTTTTAGGATTCTTGTTATGTAACTCATCAATTCGACATATTTCATTTTTGGAAGGCCAAGACCACCCCCCTAAAAAGTTTTTTTTGGAGCAATGAGACTTCTAAGGGTCTAACTTTTCGTATTATTCCTGGGAACAAACTACCTTTTTCTCTAAAAACACAATATGTACCCTTTTCAATTTTTGGGACTTCAATGTCTTCCTTGTCATGACACTCCTCAGTTTTCACAACCTGTAACTCTCCAGTTGTCTCATCTACTGTATATTCAACAATTTTTTTATCCATTAAAATAACTTCACTTCCTATCTCTAAGTCAGGACTTTGTTCATTTATAATTTCTATTTTCTGTTCTGCCGTGACTTGAGTTTCAAAATCGTTGTAAAGTTTTAGAGAAAGAGGTTGGTGAATTTAAAGCTTCTACCACTCTCACTTCTTTTAAATTTCTTGAGCCTCACTTCATCTTTTTTTTCAGCAATTGTATCTTCTAATCTTCCGTTTTTAACCTGATCACTCTGAAAATCTTTATGTTTTTCTTTTTCTATATCATTAGTAACTTTCTTCTTCTTTTCGTTCTTAGAACCCTGGGATCGTCCTCATTTTTAATTTGCGAGCCATTTTCATCTCCCTTGTAAGTTTTACTTTTGTTTGCGTCTCTTTCTTCATAATATTTTTCAACTTCCTAAGCTGAAACACTTTTCCCCGCCGTGACTGGTAATTGGAATTTTGCTCCTTTCTTCACATTTAAATCTCCTTGCCTTATTTCTTCTATGTAATTGATGAAATTTGTACTAATTGAGTCACAAACGTGGACCTGAGAGGCGTAAGTAGGTAATTTATCTAAAACTCTACATGGTGGAAATGGATACAAACCACAGCTCCTAAATCCGGCTTTCACATTATCAGAAGATGTGGCTTCAACATTACCAAGTGATTTTTTTAGCAGCTGGGCAAAGAGAGGTTATGGAAGGGCTTGTAACTTTTTTCCCTTACTGGTACATCTATATTCATTCAGGATTTTTCTCTAGGCAGTTTTTAAGCCTGAAAAATAGCCCACATCCAACGGTTGTAATAGATGGGTTGAATTGGGGATCAAACAAATGAATGTGATGTTATGTTCGCTGCATAGACGCAATGCTTTTTTAGGAGATATATGAGCGCTGAGATTATCATATAGTAACACCTTCTTCCCACCCTGTTTGTCAACATGTGGGATAAAATGACGTTCCAGCCACTCTTCAAAGATTGAAGTATCTATCCAACCAAATTCGGAAACTGCCATTCTCGAACCTGCAGGGGCTTGAAAAAAACAATCCAACCAGAGTTTTTTTCCTTTAAATATAAAAAAGGAAGGCAAAACTTCGCCATTAGCATTTCCACAGAAGACGACAGTGTAGCATCATTTGCTCGTGTTTTTCATGACTTCGGGATGACGAGAGTCCCTTCTAAAAAGTGATTTCTTTTTTCCTATGTCGTCGTGAAATCCCGACTCATCCATATTATATAGATTTTCTGGTGGGACTCCTTCCAGTTCCGTTTTGATGTTTTTGAAGAAGTGCTCGACCATTTCCCTTGTTATTTGAGCCCTCTTTCGGGATACGTTGTGAGCTATTTTTGCCTTTATTTCTTTGTGTCTTTCTAAAAACAAAACACCCCATTCGGAGCCTGGTAGATTATTTTTAAAATGGGGCTTTGTTATACTATTGCTATCTAAGTATTTTTTTACTATAGCTCTAAAATCTATCATACTTATTGGTATGCCTAAATCGCTGAGTAGCAATAAATGTTCTTTGAAGCTAGTTTCTTCGTTTTCAGTAAAAGTAATTGGTTTACTGATTTGCCTATCGTGTTTATGTTTCAATTTGTAAAAGAGGGTGACCGCGGGTATTTTGTAAAATTTTGAAGCAGCTAATCTAGACATTGCACCAGATCGAATTTTGCTTAGGTCTTCTTCGAGGGTTTCAGGGGTATAATTACTTTTTGTGCCGTATTTACGAACGCCGGGGTTTACATTTTTCGTTTTTCGTGGCATTGCAACTGTAAAAAGGGATTTTTTATCAGAACTGAGCTACACTATGAATATATTCAATGTTACCCAATATAATATTTTTTATGACCCGGGTAACTTTGAATGATTCAAAGTTTCCCAAACTACTTCTATTTTAATCATCTTCGAAACTTTATCAATTTTACACAATTTTTACCATTAAATACAGATGACCAATATGAAAAAAATAATAATTAGGCTACATTTAACATATAAATATCAAAACATACCTCTTTACAATAAGTTTTATATATTTTATTGCAATTCCTAATCGCAGCAACAAACATATGCTGAAACTTCACTAGGGAAAAGGCGCTATTTTTCAAATTTTGACATTTACAGTTTACTTTTTTCTTTTATGATTGCTACTTATAATTTTGACGTTCCGTTTTACACAACAACGATATTGAACAAGAACTAAAACATTACAGAAATAAATTCATGGATCTTTTCTTCAATTTTGTTCAAAGTTACACAGTGATTCAAAGTTACCCAAAACGACAGTAGTATTTTAAACTGTTATTTGTTTTTGTTTTTGTAGTATTTAGTGATGACACGTATACAGTAATTAAGATTCAGTTTTAGTTGGTATCTACATCATGCTCAATAAATAAAGTTCTCTCAACAATTGATCCAAACTCAAACAAAAGTAGGAAGATTATGTGTTTATGTTATTGTTATTAGTCGATGATATTACGATTTAAACACCCACATCCGCAAATATAGACATTGATCTTTATTACACTGCCTACTGCCGTCGATACCTGGGCGTGGCGTTAGGTATATACTCTAACCGCTCGTGGTTCGATTAACGAGAAGATTTGTATGAAATGGCAATCAAGCAAACAAATTTAATTATTATGAGATACGCTATAATGTATCAAATTAGAAGAAACATTTTCCTGGCAGCAGACAGTCATCTTATATCACTTTGGCGCATGTTCATACTTTTTTATTTTGTTGCGAGTTCTTTTTTAAACTATGATATCCCCATCTATATGTGATATCATGAACTAAATCAAAATTAAATACTATGTGATAATTAGCGTGTTTATTTGGTTAAGAATTAATATTGTTTTGAAAACACCTTCTCAAATAATGCATTATTTTAAAGTACTATCAACCATAAAAATTGTTATAGTGAGTTAGCCTTAATCTCCTATCGCTGACGTTTTTATATGAATTTTAACGGGGAACAATTTTGTTGTAAATCGTAATAAAATTATTTAATTTGCAATTTTCCGCCAAAAAATGTATACGTATTATGGCGTAATAAGACAGGCAAAATAGTGCGCTAAGAATGAATTGGACTTACGAATATGAATCATTAAGTGAAGGATTTCTTGCTAGCCTTGCTTTATGATTTCTAGGTTATTGGCCCTGGATGTTGCATCTACTCTATGGTACGAGGCAGCAGCCTGAGCTGACATTTTTAGTCCACACAGATTTTCATACTCGTCAAGTCCTTTACTTATATACATTTACAAATTTTTGGTTGTATGGGTATTTGTAAGAATGAAAACATTGCATTGCCCCACCAAAGACTAAATATCTATAAAAATAAAGTAAGGTACCCTCACGATACCAAATTCCTGATAGTTTCAAATCACTGATATATAATCGAAATAGTAACTTGGTTTGATCGTTTTCTCATATGTTTAAAAATGAATCCCCATTTTCCTTGGTTATCACACCATGCCGAGACGAATGGACCACCTTTTCTTGAGCTAGTATTGAAAAACATATTTGAAAAACATAAATATGAGATATTTAGTTGCCGAGGAGTTCATTTTGATGTTTCATGACTGGTCAGGTTTGGTAACGGTGGTAGTGTATGATAGTTGGGTAAACTTGATCAGAATAAAATCTTTTTAAATTAATAAAAGACAGCTTTTATATAAATATATTTTAACATATTATTAATTGTCAAATATTTGCACACCACAATGTTGTAGAATATTTGACATGAATAAGATGTTTTATAACAACTTTTAAGCAAACATCCCACAAAACAAACAAATTTCATTTCATATTATTTATTTAGTCCCGGGCGGCGCCTCAGGCGAATCCTAACCAATTACTTACTGCCAAGTGGCTTGTAAAATTCGAGCATTGTCTTTAATCATTCCCCTAAGGGCCACTTGCACATTCCCGGGTTACATTTAATAATAATTTAAACTGTCAAATATAAAGTAATTTAACCCCAGTTAGACGCTAACTTAGTGTTAAATACTTAACCCAGTAACCTGCAAGTGCCCTAACTAACCATTTAACGTCAGGTTGTCGTCACACCAGTATCACTTACAGTGACATGTGTTTCATAGCATTTTGTAGTTCACCATACTTGTCACCTACCTTCGATTACAAAATCGAAATAAAGTTGCTTGTCTATATCTGCAAGTGAGGCTCGCTTGAAGTGTAATTCGAGGGTTCCGTAGTAGCACAGTAGCCAGCCTAGAATATGCACTTAAAAGTATCTTCACGCCCGTATGCCTGAAGAGATCCAGAACCATATCCAGGGAACCAACTACTACCCGAATAGGATAAGTGGCAAGCCTATGGCCAACAGGGCACATCTCCAATCCCTAACAACGTTACTTTTTATTAAAAGATTGAAAATATACATTTCATTTTTTTTTGTGGCCCAACCTGAGTATCGAACCGGTACCTCAAAAATTCAAGTACATCGCCGCCCGGAGAGAAAGTCCACAGAGGCGATAACACTAGGTACTTATTTTATCATATTGAGAATAGCAAATGATATTTTATCGTATTTAGAATAGCAAATGATAAAGTTTAGCATATTGAGAAAAGCAAGTGATCTTTCATTACAGTGAATGATATTTGATATCATTTAACACCTCTATAATTTTTCGACAGCCAAAGATAACTTTTGCTAGTTATTTGTGTAAATGGAAAAGTAGTAGTATGTATTTCCGGTTTTTGAACATGAAAATCTCAAAAACTAACAGCATAAACTTTTTGAGATTTTTCATTATCTTATTCTATAAGTTTAGATGCCTCTCCCATTTTACCAATCGGGAAGTGTGTCTTTCAAACTATTGACTTTGAGGAAAATTTGTTTTAGATACCCCAATTATTTTTAAAACCTTTAAAAGAATATGCTATGGATATATTGTAGATTTATTATACTTACTTTCTTATCTTATTCTTATCACACCAGGTCCCTTACGGGGTAGGCAGAGAATATCGAGTGCCAAATGTCTCGATTCTTGCAGATTTGCGTAGTTTACTTCACATTGATTACTCTTTTCATACAAACACAGTTTCGGTGACTCTTGACACCACCCTCGGATAAAACCCGATCAATTTGATAGTGGAATGTCAACCTAGGTCTTCCCGACTACCTACATCTCTCCACGTTCACAAGTTCAATATATGTGACTCATATAATAGGGGTGCTATTTCACCCTGTTTTTACGTCGAGGGCTTAACAATGATTCTACTGCCCCTGTGAATAAGAACTTTGAAGATGCAAAACCAAGAAAAGATTACGAAAACTTTGAAATAATAAATTTTACTTTGTCTTATATAAAAACTAATACAAAAAGTAAATGTCGTACGTATAATCTTTTTATCACATTAAGTACCTAAATGTCACAATCATGTGTCTAAAGGTGCATTTAAACGGCGCGTGGTGTCACAATTTAAGGTGAGTGCTGTGATGTCTATTGTCTACCGCCTATTCCAAGTACTAACACGACTAATGCGATTATAGTTAGAGCAGGACAGCAAGTGATGCGATAATAGTAAGTGCAGGACAGCAACTGATACGTCGCATTAGTATACTTATTTACACACTTCCGGAGCAATTGGTGATGCATTAGACGCTCATTCCATCATAGGTTATTTTGTCAATTTTACCACAGTCGCTAAATTACGTTGGAATGATGGTTAACAAAATATGTAATATCGACTTCATGCCAACATCAGTCCTCGCCTCACACAGCATGTTATCCGTCATTCAATTCAATGACTGGTAAAACTACCAGCAAAATCTATCATGTTATGGTAGGCTTAGACAGTGCCTATTACTGGATTTAGCAGAAACCAAGTCGACTGTGTCTTCGATACATTTGAAATTCGATAAATGATAGGTTCCGTAAACATAGTGACGACATTTTGTCGAGCTCTGGTCGTACACATCGCGCGTGGACGTACCGTTTTCTTGAGCTGAGCCCAGCTCGTGCTCCGCACCGTTTAAGTACACCATAACACTTTACATCTACGACATTATAGTAATTCAACGTGGAATGAACTTGAGGTAAATCGGTTCATCTGGTCTTAAAACCAAATCAGCCTTTATTCTAGGACGGAACCCTTTTTTAAGGGGCCGCACTTTAAAGTTTCGTATTATTTCCGTGAAAAATGATTTCATCTCCAGCTTCGCGAATCTTTGACCTGGAACAACATTTAATTTCTTTTGAAGGATATTGCCACTTGCCCACCAACTCGTGAACAGAGAATGAATTCAGTCACTAGCATGTACTTCATAAAATGTCCTTTAAAAGTTTTGTAAATTTTACAAAAAAATAAAAGGTGTCGAAAAGTGACGACTTAAATACCCTCCAGCAGAACGTTCTGGAAGTTTAAATTGCTGGGTTATTCCATTAGTTAAGCTTATCAAGCCAGGTGGTGGGGTCCTGGGCCTTTACTGGTTCAAACTTCAATACCACCCTCCATATATTCCTGCCAGAATAACATCAGTGCTCGCCATACACGTAATCCAGTTTCAAGTCTGTTAACGTCACTATTAAATCATTCTCTTTGTAATCTAGTGTGCCAATGGCGAGAACTAAGACTGTTCAAAAGAGTAGGTTTAAAAAAATCAATGTTATCGTTTTAACAAATCAGAATATAACAAATAAGAAACTTAAGAAGCGCAAGTCCATCAACGACAAGGGTAAATTAAACTCTACTAGGGACTAAACTAGTAGACCAGTTGCATGAAACCACCTAACGATGCGACAGGTACTCACGAGAGAGACGGCGTCAATATATTATTTACTAGCTGCCTATTCCGGCTTTGCTCGGATGTTAATTTTTATGATTATAAATTGAGATGTAAGCTATCCTATCTTTCAAGTTGGATCAAACTGCATACGGTGTCCAAATTTGATTCAAATCGGTTGAGTAGTTTAGGAGTCCATCGCGGACAAACAACGTGACACGTAATTTATATATATTAAGATTTACGACATTAAAAAGACGATTTTCCCGACTGTAAAATTAGTTTAAATAGTAACTACTAGTTGCCAATCTGGTTTATAATGTTATGCAAGTTTACCGGCTACCTATACTTCTGAATATATAATAACAAAACAGTGGCGAGCACTGACATTTTGGCCGCCAACTTACCATTACATGTATGATGGTGGAACCGATATGAGTTTGTCCTACTCTTCTTAATCACACTGCTATTATCGAACCTATTATTGCCTCTTATACGTCGTCGAATACTTGCAAGAAAGTAGGTGACCTATATATGGGTTCACCAGAGAAAACCAAAACCGACCCGTGATCCAATTACTCTCTTTAAATTTAACTAAATCCAATCGTGGAACTAATGCTTACGAACTATTTTAATATCCGGTTGCCGGAAATTGTATAAAAGCTTCCAAATAATAAATGTTCCCAGTTATTCCTACATTTGTGTAGTACCAATACTGTTATTGATTTAAGTATTAAGTGAGCATTAATTGTATACTTTTGTACCTACTGGGTGTTAGGGAAAGATTTTTTTGATTGATAAGACACCGAACAAGCACGCAGCTTACCATATGGACAGAGAGAAAGTGACCAGGGGGCTGATTATGTATATCAGTGGCTAACTCTATATAACTATAGCTGTCAAATGACGTGTTTTATATTTGCTATCTCCAGTGACCAACAGAAATATAATAGAGATAGCAAACACCAATGACGTCATTTGACAGCTATTTGAGCACTATTCCATTTTGAGTAGGCCACTGAGATACATAATCAGCCCCCTGTAGACACTGTATCTGTTTTATTTTGAGTGCAAATACTTTTGTTGGGTCAAAGAAGACATTTATGTTTAAAAAAATATCTCAATTAGGTTAGTTCAGAAACAAATTCATCCGGAAAAAAACTAGGACGTTACCTAGAAGAAGATCGTTTATGCTAAAAAGATATGGGTACATAAGTAACTTACCGATACAATTTCTGGGGCCGGCGCTAAAAGGCACATAAGCATATGGATGCTTCACGTCTCCATCCAAGAATCTCTCCGGCTTGAAAACTTCTGGCTCCGGAAATAGATCCGCTCGCCGCTGTATGTCGTATATGTGTACTATCACTTCACAGCCTGGCTTCAGCTTTATATCACCTAAGGAAAAGCAGTCACGAATTAACCACTAAGCAGTTTTAGCTATTGCTGCTTGGTACAGCTCCGTGTTGTAAGTTTGTTAATAATTCAAAACTTACAGACAGTGCAACATCCCTTTTTTTATTTCACGGACCAGAATGGAAAATCTTTTTATAGTCTTTGAATGTATGAAATGGTATCTCTAGCGCTATGCCTGCTTACATCGACAGGGATATGGGCAAGGTTTGAAATATATGTATTAATACGTGATGCCAAAACTTTGGACCCCTTTCTACGAAAATTGCGCGGATGCAGGACGATAAAATTTGGCACACTTATAGTTTATGTGTAGGAGAAGTGCAGAACGATAGTACTTTTAATAGTAATGCTTATAAAGTAAATTAAATCAATAAATAAAACATTACCCATACTACCATGCATTTGAGACACAGAAACAAATACATTGATGTTACTTAACGATAAAAGACCCCAAATGGCGCACCATATAGTTTGGAAACAAAGTAGTTGGTCTTGCGAAAAGAAGATGGCGTTCTTATCAACAAGATATTAAAATTTATTATGGTCGAATTTCGACCAATGGGCGACCACTAGATTATATAATCTTTTGTCGATTCAAACCCCGTCAGTAATAAAACATTCATATTTTTATACAGGTACCGAAATCACTTTGTTTAGTACACATATTTTTAGATGTTTTCATTTAATTTCAGTGAAATACAAACCAGCAATGATTATCAAAACTTCGTGGTAGTTTTATAGTATGATGAAGACTAGCTGAGAAAGGAATATTGGATCCTCTCCTGACTAAGTCTAATATCAATCCGTTCAGGCGAGATGACCAAGGAAAATTGAAATTAATTTTCATATAAGTATAAGAGAAGAATACCAAAAGCCATTTAGACTATCTTACTCACTCAGGGATGAAGATTTTTTTTTTCTTTCGTATAAGATTTATTAATTATTACTCGTCGGTTGGGGTAATGAAGAGTGATTGGTAGGAAAGAGTTCGAGATATTTATTGTTGTAGCAAGGGTTTCCTGGATATCTCGCCTTTTTGAAGTGAAACTTCTTTAGAATCGTTGTGATTTCAAAACGGGTGCAACGGAAAAGCGACAGGTAAGAGTCACAAATATATATTCATCTCATTCTTTTGCAGGTAAGAGACACAAATTTATATTCATCTCATTCTTTTATCTATTTACTGAAGCTTCACTTCTATCGTGTGTGAATCACACACACACACACACACACACACACACACACCTTTTTTTATAAGTTTTGTGGTAAATAATAAATTAATAAACAAAAGGTAAAACGTGGGAAAAATCTGAACATTTGTCTATAAGTACAAAACTGGGTCTGACAATTATTACGTTTGGCGATTTTCGGACGCCTGCTTCTTGTCAGATTTTACTTGGCTCTCTTCCCCCACACTCACATCATATTTAGCAAAAAAATGACAAACGCTATAGGTATACATATACCTAAGTTAAACTCTTCCGTTATAGTCCTTCCAATAAACGGTACACTAGGATAGAGCCTGAGCATCTCCTTAATGACCGCATCCAAATACTTCATGTCGGCCATCTCGGCAGCCGAAGGTGGGCGATTCGAATCCCCGATTAGAGAGGAACACTCCGCGAATATGCGATCCTGTGAATAATAAAAAGTGAACAGTAAGTACTCTATTTCTATACCAAATAAGTACAGTCTTTTTGACATTAAAAGGACTCATAACAAAAATATCCAGTTTCGCTTTACATCACTACACATGCGCTACTCAAAGTTCATAGTAGTAGTATTTAAAAAAAAACAATACACAAAACAAAATATATATGAAACAAATAAGCTGCCAAGTGCGAGTCGGACTCGCCCACAAGGGACTAGCATCCCAAGACTAGCTATCCCTAATAATACATTAATGTTTTTAAAATATCGATATATCGTTCATAAACATAGATGTTTTAACATCGATGTTGAAACTCGAAACAACGGCGAAGTATCGTTCTTTAAGAGCGATGTTTTATTAACGATCTTCAGTGCTATCTGTGCATTTGCCAATTATGACAACTTCGATTCTAAGTGAGCTGTTATCTTCTGAAGCGGAAAAGCTATTAAGTTCTAACAGAGTTACCACTTACCTTGCAGTAGGTTTTAATAATCGTTATGTTTACTCTGAAACGAGATATATATATTTCAAAACTTTTTTAAATAAAAAATTTTTATATACTTATAGTCGAGCTTATTCCGTAAATATTGTTTTTGTAAACAAACCGTAATTGCATCATTGAAAAATATGTAACCTATCCCTAAATATTTTTCTCTAATGAACCAATAAGTTTGTCATTTATGAAATATAACAGCACTAAATGTTATAACTTTTAAAGCTATTACATAGCTTCTATCCCGGGCCTTGAGCGTGGAGACTGAATCCAGAAATTCCGTAACGAAAATAACCTAACACCTCCCACTTCGACCGGCACTGCGGTAATACTTTTTAGTTTTTCCATCTATCGATGAATAGCAGAACTTTTAATGACTTTTTGATCACGCTTGTCTCTTTAGTTCAGCAACTCGCCTCTAGGTGGCATTGGTTGTATCGGCGTTACTGCGCATGCGTAATCCCTCTCTTCGCCCCTCAATGGGGTGACTCATGCCTGCTTATTCAATAGCTTTATCGCGGCAGTCTCCGAGTGCCACACCTTTTTATTTATTTCAAAATTAAAATGTAAAATATCTGCAGTTTTATTTCTTCTCACTTTACGAATAAGACGGATAAACACTAACTTACTTGCACGTCTTCATGGTCCGCTAGCAGCATCAACCCAAACGTGATGGCTATCGCAGTGGTGTCGTGACCCTGAAAATTGAAGTGTATTTTAGCCTCTATTACAGAAAACGAGATTTAACTTACGGACTGTTGTGTTTTTAAGAGCTGTATGTCGGTAATGTGTCCAGTTACGATCACTCGTCGCGGATAGTTAACTAAAAAAGTTTGTTAACTTTAAGAAACTTCTATAATTGTATACAAACTATGAGAGATCATACATACGGGTTATAGGTACCAAGTATTAGCTTACTACTGAAGTTTACCATAGGCTTGCTTAGTTCATGTACTAAGAACTAATAAGAATTAATTTACTTCACAGTACTAGAACGAACTATTCTGTAACCGTATGCTTAATCATTCATTTAGTACATCTCGTTCGCAATGTTTATTCAAAAACGGAATCATAGTTAAGACAGAATGAAATATGAATACGAAGAACGAATTGTTTGTCGCGCGCTGCTATTGGACAAGGTTTTTCAGATGTGATCGAACGAGAATAACAAATTATGCTATTTTGACTTTTACAATTATTGAAACAGAGATCATAGTTAATTAATATCATCATTTCATAGATAGATCATAGTTAATGGTTTTTTAGTCAAAACCGAAACATTATTACAGATAGAATTGAAGGCTAAGTAGTCTTCAAAGCCTTAGCAGTGATAAGAGAATTAATGCTTAATAACGAAATAGTTTTCAACAATAAATAATTTTCGATTTTTTTTCGTTTATAATAAATAACAAATAAATAAATATTCCTGGCAAGTTATACAAATTGAATCTAACCCCAAAGTAAGCAAAAGTGTGCGTGTTAGTTGACGATTCAAATACATACTTAAGTAGATACCATAATAAATTTTTTGAACTCCAAGACCCGGAAATGAAGACATGTAAATGTTTATCACACAAATGCTTGCCCCTGTTGAAAATGTACGGCTCTTTGTGTCGGATATTGTTTAACATGTAGACAATCGGACTACACACAAGAAGAGATACTGACTGTTCCATTAGTAAAGCCTTTTGCAGCAAAATCGAATATATTAAAATGAAAAGCTTTTAAAATCGAACGTCAGCGCGACGACATTCTCAAAGGATCTCTAGCAAAACGTTTTACCTTAAAAAAACATTACTGTGCGAATACAGTCTGTTACTTAGTTTTTGATTTAAGGGCTTTTTTTCATAATACCTACCGCCTCTGTGGTCTAGCGGTACAGGCGTCTGACTTGACTTCATGAGATCCCGGGTTCGAATCCCGGATCGGGCAACAAAAAGAAAATGGGGTTTTTCCACTTTTCTAATAAAAAAAAATAAAAAATATTGCTCGGGATTGGATATGTGCCCGGTTGTGCCCAGTTGGATAGGCTTGCCACCTACCCCGCCCGCATGACGGCGGACGTCGGTGCCGCGGCTGCCAGCTTTCGGGCGGCCCTGACGGCGGTGTGCGACGCAGCAATGCCACGCGCTGCGCGCCGCCCGGGCCCTCGGAAGGTGTACTGGTGGAGCTCGGAGCTCGCTGATCTCCAAGCCACCTGCGCTGCGGCGAGACGGCCGTACACCCGCCTAAGACGGAGACGTCGGGGCCGTGTGGATGGAGAGCTCTCCGCCTCAGAGCTAGAGGCCGAGCGCCTGCTGTACGAAGCGTATCGCGAAGCGAGACGAACCTTGCAATGGGCGATCGGCGAGGCGAAGAGCCAGGCGTTGGGGGAGGCGCTTGAGAGCCTTGACCGGGATCCGTGGGGACGCCCGTATCGCTCCATTCGGAAAAAGTTTCGGATGGAGGCGTCCCACATGGGGTCGATGGAGCCCGGGCTCCTGGGCAGGGTGCTAGGGGTTCTGTTTCTCGAGGCACCAACCCTGTTTGCGCCTCCGGCGATGGTGGTCCAAGCCATAAGGCTAGGCCAGGAAGCGCTTGACCTGGCTTCCATCTCACCGATGTCTGAAGAGGAGATGGAGACTGCTATCGACCGCCTACGGGGCAAGAAGACAGCGTCGGAGGCACAGTACGGGTTCAGGGCGGGGCGTTCCTGTCTAGACGCCCTGCTCTGGTTCAAGGCACGCAGGATGGAAGGAAGGACGCAGGAGTCGGTTCGCGAAGGCGACAAGGTGTTGGCGGTGTCTCTCGACATCGCCAATGCCTTCAACAGTCTCCCGCACGGAACAATACAGGAGGCGCTCCGCTATCATGGGGTGCCACTGTATCTGTGGGAGCTGTTAGCCGACTACCTCCGGGGCTGCGAGGTCCTGGTGGAAGGATGCAACGGCATCGTACGCCGCCGCGACACCTGTGGGACATCGGCTACGACTGAGTCCTCCGCGGCACGCTGCACATCAACTTACGAGGTTACGCGGACGACACTCTGGTCGTAGCCAAAAGGAAGGACCTGGGTGAGATGTTGCGGCTGGCGGAGGTGGGGACAACCATAGTCGTCGGCCGCATACGCTCCCTGGATCTGGAGGTGAACCTCCCCAAGACCGAGGCCCTATTATTCCATGGGCCTCGGGGGGAGGCCCCTCAAGGTACCTGGGTGGTACTAGTCGGGGTTCGGGTTCGGGTTGGGACCAAGATGAAGTACCTGGGTCTCATCCTGGGCGGGAGGTGGACTTTCGGGGCAAACTTTGTCCGGCTCGCCCCGAGAGTCCTGGGAGCCGCCGCTGCATTGGGGAGGCTGCTGCCCAACGTAGGAGGCCCAAGCGCCAACTGCCGACGACTGTACTCCGGCGTCGTACGGAGTGTGGCCCTGTATGGGGCACCTGTCTGGGCGGACGCCCTCGGTCGCGCCAACAAGACCCTGCTGCGACGTCCGCAGCGGATCATCGCGACCAGGGCGATACGCGAATACCGGACGGTGTCCTGGACGGCGGCATGCGTCCTCGCTGGAGACCTGCCCTGGGAGCTTCAAGCGCGTACTTTTGCTGACACACACCTCGCGGTATCGTCGGCGAGGGCGCGCGGGGAGCCCCTGGCGTGGGAGGAAGTGAGGCGCATGCAGAGGCAAGCGTGGGAGACCACGTTGGAGCGGTGGACGGACGATCCCAACACTGGCCCGCTCCGGCGCAGGCGGTCCGGGGGCGCGAGAAGGTGGTTCCTCCATCTTCAAAGTGCTTCCGATGCGGGGCTGCCGGGGGGAGTCAGGGGACTTCCTCTGGTCAGCACAGCCTTGCACGCCTGGGGGGTGACTCCAGTGGCCGCTCCTCTTTCAGCGCGGGAGGAGGCCCGGTAAGAACCGGGCCGTAGCCGCGGAGCGGGATGGTGAATGCCAACGCAACCTCATCTCGCTCCTAGCCGGGCAGCAGGAAGGTTATAGTGTGGTTTTTAGTCGGTTTAAATGCGACATAACCCGCTGTTCTCCCTCAAGAGCGGTGGGAATCTGGGGGTATTTTCCACACTATAAAAAAAAAGGCTTGCCACCTATCACATTGTGGGACTTAGTGTATTCGGCTAGTCGTGGGTGCCCCGAATGTTCCTCTGCCTACCACTTCGAGGATATGGGCGTGAAGATACTTTTTCATAATACCGATAAAACTATGACAAAAAAGTTGTTGAAATATGCTAAACTGAAGCAATATCTCCAAAATGTATCGTGTAAGACTGATTACACCTAGACTCTGCTACAAGGCCTTAGCTATAATAACAACTTTACATTTCCTCCTCTTTCAACCGACTTGTTAAAGATTTGAAATTCTTTAGAGGATATTTTTGCATTCGAAAAATAAGGCCATATACCTCGTCCTGTTTAATTCTTACCTCAAACATAAAAGTATTGACTTCATCCCTTATTCCTTCCAAGTCAATTTCTCCCTTCCTCTCTGCTTCTAAAAGAAGATCTAGTAAAGCCAACCGTCGTTTCTCACCAGCGCCTTTATTTTCAGGTGTAAAGTCTTTGTCGTCAAACTGCTTCTTCCTCTCTAATATAACATTATCAGCAAAACTATGGACAGTCTTCAAATATTCGTTAAATTTCTTTCCGATTGGCAGATTTTGGAAAAGTAACTCATTGTGCAGATAGAAAGTAACTAATCGCTTCAAAACAAGGTGGCCGATTCCCAGTATTGATTCCTTGTAATGCACTTTTGACGAAGATTGTTCAGAATGAAGTTGTGTCCCCATTGCAGTTTCTGGAAGAAATATGTGTTTATATACCCAAGCGCGTCGCAAAGGGGGGGGGGCGAGAGGGGCAGCTACCCTCCCCTAGAGATTAAAAAAATGATAAAGCAAACAACCTTATGTCTATAACTTGACCTGATCGATTATTCTAGTACTTTTTTTACTAGTTTGTTACTATTTAGAGCGAAATGCAAGGTAAGTCATAAAGTCGAGGGCACGATGCTCCTGATTGAACCTAAAATGTATATTTTTCTCGACCTCCGTATCAACTTGCCCCCATCTAGGCCATCGGCTGGTGACGCTCTTGCATATACCTAGTTGAAGAAGTACCACTTTCCTTGACAAATCTTGCACATATGAGTTGAATACTTCGATCAACAACTCTCAGAAAATGTACACACCAGAAATTCTTGATAAATGGCGTGAACATCTTCAAAAGTCGTGAATAGAATAGAAGTAGGTAAGCAAATGGGTTTCTATACTCGTAGATTCATGACTTCCGAAGACTACGTGTTCAAACCTCTGTGGTCGGTCTTGCGGTCACGGTTTTCAACTTTCTAATAAACATAACGATGACGATAGGCTTTCCACCTATCAGATTTTGGGACTTAGTGTCTTCGGCTAGTCGTGGGTACCCTGGTTGTGCCTCTGCCTATATCTTCGGGAACGTGGGCGTGAATTTACAAATAAAAAACAAACTCAATGTCAAAAAAAATGTACACTAACCACAGATAGCATATAAAGTGTAATCACTGATCACCGGCATGAGATCGACCGCTCCTTCTCCATTTTTCCCCTGTTTCCTCAACTCCTCTACTAACCCCCGGCTGTGTTCCTCGAAGACACGTATGAAGTTTTTCAAAATATCGAAATGGAATGCTGGTGTTAAGATCTTTCGCCTCTTGTGCCATTTTTGACCTAAAATTTAAACACATCAGTCTGTCTCATTTTTAACCGACACCAAAACAAAGAGATTTCAATTCTTCTACATTTTTTTAACCTCCTGCGTATCTAACTTAATACACAATTTACCAATTTTAGTGACATCTTTTTCTGAAATTACACTTAGATTTGGTAAAACCCCAAAATTTTGCTGTGGAAAAAAGGCTCTAGACTCTACTCTACTTTTTCACTTAATTATTTTTGGTAGTTCATTGTAAATTGTTTGCATTGTTAATTATCTGTTCTTCATAAATTTCCATATGAGCTCATAGAAATTGGAATATATAAAGAAGTGCAACAATGTTCTATAGCAAATTTAGTTGTATAAATACCGTTGGAATCGACATATAACCCATATAACTTAACAACATCTCTTTGTCTCTTTTTAATAAATATTGATGTTATGTACGCCGAAAGACATAACGGCATTTTTGTCTATGCTCATTTTGGTGTCGATTTAAAGTGACGTCATGACAGCTCTTATGCTTGCCAAGAACGCCATTTTTAGTGTTCAATTTTATAGTGATGTACTATTACAATAGTTTGTGGATAGTAACATTATGACGGTTGTCTGAAATGGTTTTTTTTTATTGAAAGGCAAAACGAATTTCTGAAAAAATACACATTCTCTTACCTCTAACATATACGAGTATTATAGTTAGAGTATATAGGTAATGATGCGCAGCCAAGCTGAGGCAATCTTAATTGTATATCTAGGTACCTATTGACACTTTTGCCTAAATTTACTGCCTACACTACCCTTTAGACCATAATCCTACAATCGCGAACACCGACGAATAGGCAAAGTAGTCGCACGATCTGCTACCCACCACTACCACTTAGATCCGCCACCAAGATATCCTTACAAGAATATATCAACTGATTACCGCCTACCTAGCGAGTCCAGTACATGTCTTGTATTTATAGGCGAAGGTTGTATCTTACCTTATGGAGGGCTCGCCCGCTTTTTCGCTATCTTGTAACAAAAAAGAGGACTCCAAAACTAAGGATATGATGATACATCATATTTATCACTAAAAAGTTTTAAAATGCACGATCCATACCTGTACTGACTAGCAGCCCAGATCCCAGCCAAGGTTTTATGAAGAAGTATGGTTTGCTTTTGGTGATGTTCCTGGAGTCAGTTAGTATGGTCTGTAATAAAATATTCCTGCTAATATAGTAGACAAAAAGGTGTGTGTTTGTAAGATAAGTATTATTTAATGACAGTGGAAGGCAAACGAGTAGACGGATTTTCTGATGGTAAGAAATTCACGCCGCCTAGAGGCACCAAAGGTGGTAATGGTGGGTTGCCAACTCCAGTCTCTGCTCTAACCATATGCGTATTAATTTTAATCAAAACCAGTCCAGCGGTATAGCCTTGAATGCTTAACAAAAAGACAGACTGGAGTTACTGGATTATTATAGAGTTTAACGTTTGTGTTTTTACGAAATTTGTATATAAAGCAGTTATCAGAGACTGGTATTAGTATTAATATTACCTCAAAATCTTCGACATCATACACATGAAAGATGTACCGATTAAAAACTTTTAACACATATCTATGACCATATTTTTTCGGAAATTCGACGAGGACCTCGAATAGTTGACCTGAAATAAAGAACACAAATCAGTAATATATTTAGTTGATCGTCCAACTTTACCTTACAACGACTTCACATGCTTACACCTTGTCGATCCGGAACCCTGGTAACAGAAGACCATCAGCCTCTTCTTAAACAGATCATCACCAACAAGATCACTGATGTTAGACTGCTACGCAGTAACTTGCACGAGTAGGGAATCACCGCCTTACCAATTCCTGCCGCCATAATGTCTGTCTTTTTCCGGTATGGAGGGTGAGATGGGCAATAGACTTGCATAATAGGTCTAACATCCCTGGACCGTGTAGTGCTGTGAGGCGAATAGGGCTACGGTATCCTCTACGCGACTAAAAGGCGGCTGGGGCTGTGAGTCAACTGATCGGGCGTCACTTAGCTTAAAAATCACCCTGGGATGTGAGTCAGCATAGCATGGTGTGATCCTATGATTGTCGTGGGAAGGGTGAGTATGTTTGCGAGTAGCGTGGCCGTATGGAAGCGTAGTACGATGGGCTGCCCTCAGGAGTCAGTCATGGGCCCAACTTTGTGGTGTGTGCTGGTGGACGACCTCCCATACCATATCCGGAGGGGGTCCATGCTGTCGCACACGCAGATGACATTACTATTCTCGTGGAGGGCGATCCGCAAGCAGAAGTAGAGCGTCGGGCAGAAAGAGCGTTAAGCCTGGTGTCGGGGTGGGGGGAAAGAAATAGGCTGCAGTTCTCGTCCACGAAATCGCAGACCATCCCGCTCAAAGGAAAGCTCCAGATGGCCCCCCTAGTGAGGATGGATGGGTCTTCTACAAGATCGGTCAGCTGTGCTACCCTTCTCGGCATCGCGATTGACAGCTCTTTATCATTTGCCGAATACGCGAAATCGGTGGGCGAACGAGCAGCCAACTGCTTCGGGAAGGTGGCAAGAATATCGGCTTCATCCTGGGATCTTAGGTACCGTGCACTCAGGATACTCTACGGTGGGACATTTGTTGCAACCCTGACGTACGCCTCGTCCATCTGGTGGCACAGGGTTGCAATGTATGTGGTACGCAGTAGACTGCTGACAGCGCAGCGCCCTGCGCTTTTACTATTAACTAAGGCCTATAGGACGGTTAGTACACCTGCTCTGGCCATTCTAGCCGGGTACTAGCGGCTGATCTTGAGGTATTTCGGGCTGGCGCCATTGAATCGGGGAGAGCTGTCGAGACAAGGGATAGGACGGAAGAGAAGTCACGAAGGGTGATGATCCGACTGGAGGTTATGGCAAAGTGGCAGGAGCGCTGGGATTCTGAGGAGAGGGGAGGGGACCTCAAGCGCTTCTTCCCTTCGATATCGGACCGTCTTTTAGCCAAATGGGTGGAGCCCGATTATGAGACATCCCAAATGCTTACGGGACATGGGTGCTTTAGGGGAAGACTGAGGGATCTTGGCTTAGCCAATTCGGGACTCTGCAGCTGCGGGGAAGCTGAAGAGTACAGGGATCACGTTTTGTGGGAGTGCGGGCTGTACGCAGCAGAGCGAAAGCGTATCATTGATTATGTGGAGACACATACGGTGGGACCAGTGCATTTTGCGGAACTTGTGGCTTCGGAGGCAATTTAAGGGTTTCGTACACAAATGGCATACGAAACGGAAACTGGAAGAACTGGCCGGCGGTGAAGTAATGTTATCGTGAACGGGTAGCCCCAGAATGGGGAGAGTGTTCTCTAGGGACATATAGGAAGAATTTGTAGGAAGCGAAGAGAATGTGCGCTTGAGAGGAACATAGACAACGTTCCCAGCGCATCTCCCGCGTTTCGGCTACGACGCGGTCCGTATGACCGAGAGGTTGGTAGGGCCATGGGTGGTGGTGGGGTTGTCGTCAAAATGCTGACACCAGAAGATAGGATATTCTGAGTGGATGAGCCTACGGGCAGGTGTGAGTGTGACAATGGTGCGTTCTTTAGAGATCCTGCAGTATCTCGATGCGCACAGAGAACGGTCACCGAGTAGTTTTAGTTGGTAAGAATCCGGCGTAACCCGCGACTTCCCCCGAAATTGGCAGGTATCCATGAGAATTACCACTCGTTAAAAAAAGAACTAACATTCCTGCCACAACAGCAGTAGCTCTTTGCAAAAGAATTACTTTAATTCTAATAGGGACTTATTTATTAATGGTAAAGTCATTTCCTATGGTATTTAACCGACTTCGATCAAAAGATTCTGTATCCTAAATGTATGTAAGTAGACACTTGCCTGTTTATCGATAGACACATTCGCGATTTTTCAAAAAGTATCAATCCGGTTTGGGCGGGGTTTTCGTAAACAAATTGTTAATTGCTTAGGGAAATACCCTATCTATAACTTTCAGTAAGATAAGGAACCAATTACAAAACACAAATATAGATATTATTTGAGTTTCGTAATTTGATCTAAACTTATCGCTTTAAAATTTAAGGACTCGGATGTTATGTAACGTGGAAATTGGTATTTTTACTTTTAAATGGACGAAAAACGGCAGAGGTTCTTATTTCATCGCGTATTTTTTCTTTAAATTTCGATTTAAATTCTAAATCGATAATATCATAATAATATATTAATATCTAGAGTATTAAATAACTGTAAATTGAATAGAATACTAGATTGCTTGGTTGTCCAATATCAATTTAGACAATTAGCTCAGCTGTTTTTTTGTAGCATATACTGTCTGTCTGTAAAGAATGTGCCGGGAAAATATCAATAATACTGTTTCTTGAATTGAGTTCAGTTATCACCGTAAATTTTCTTTTAAAACGTATTATTTTGTATTTGGAGACAAATGTGTACAAAGGTTAAGTATGGGTGTAGACTCTCTCTCACTCTCTACACCATCTGAGGTGCATACATTGGTCACAGTTATGGAAGGTGATTATGAAGAAAGGGGCTTACATTTGAATACAATGAAAACAAACGTTATGGTGTTTGAAGTAGACGAAGCCAGAACGGATGTAAGAGTTTTAGTTGATGATGCAGTGTTGGAGCAAGTGAATGAAATTGTATATCTTGGTTGTGCTTTTAGCAGGAATGGAAGGTACACCGTGGATGTAGAAAGGAGAGTGTGTGCATGGAATAGTGTAAATGGGGCGCTGGGTAAGCTATTTCAGAGAGAGGTTTTGAGTCAAATTGTTAGACTCGCTTTGCATAATTTTGTGCTTATCCCAACGTGTTTGTATGGAAGTGGATTAAGTATGTCAGAAAAATAATGAGAGTTTTTGGTGAAAATTCAGGTCTTTTGGGACTAGCCAAGCGGCAGCATGTTTCATTCCCAAGTACTTTTTTAAAATGATAAGGATTGCCTCGTGAGATACAAAAAGTTTGGCGGTTTTCTCTCTCAAAGTTGAATAAATATTTTCAGTCATTATTTCGTTAACTTTCGCCATGTTAACTTCAGTTGCAGATATTGATGGCCCACCAGAGAAAGGCAAATCTTCCATCACATCTCGACCGCTTCTAAACTCTTTGACGATGACGACGAACACGATTTTATGATCAAATCGATTCACCGGATGCCTTCCGTACCATTTTCATTGACTTCGACAAAATTCAAAATCGATGTTTTTGTCCCTCATGAAATCCAAATCAATACGAGGGCCATTCAATAAATGTTTAGCCTAAGAAAAAATAAAGAAAATTTTGAGAAAGTAAAGATTTATTTTTCAACATAGTCTCATTTCAATTCCATACACTTGGACCAGCGATGCTCCAACTTTTTTAACCTGTCAAAAAATACGATTTCCCGAGGTCTTCAAAATAGGCCTCTGTGGCGGCGATGACCTCATCATGCGACCCAAATCTTTTGCCGGCGAGTGACTTTTTCAGATTTGGGAACAAGAAAAAGTCGCATGGAGCCAAGTCTGGAGAATAC
>NJDC01000404.1:35054-50440 GCA_002245475.1 Calephelis virginiensis
GTAAAGTCCACTGTTCCGACTGTTCCTTGGTCTCTGGTGTATACCAGTGAACCCATGTTTCATCGACGGTCACAAAACAACGCAAAAACTCCCCCGGGTTGCGTTGAAACAGCGCCAAACATGTCGCCGATGTGGTCTCACGGTAGCGCTTGTTTTCTGGTGTGAGCAAACGCGGCACCCATCGCGCCGACAACTTTTTCATACCCAATTCTTCGTGCAGAATATGATGCACTGTCCCATCTGCGATGCCTACAGTCTCAGCTATCTCGTGAATCTTCAGTCGCCGGATTGCCAACACGAGATCGTGGAATTTTTTTACGTTTTCTTCTGTAGTAGCCGTTTTCGGTGCACCTGGGCGTGGCTCATCAAAAACCGACGTGCGGCCACGAGCAAACTCGTTGAACCAATTTTTGACGGTCGCTATCGAAGGAGAAGAGTCACCGTACACAGCATCCAAGCGCTCTTTGATTTCGGTGCGCGTTTTCCCTTCCAAAAACAAGAATCTAATCACCGAACGATATTGTTCTTTTGCCATTTTTGCAAAACCGACCGACACGCTCGCTTCCAAAGGCTGTCAAAACAAAACAAATGAAGGGAAAAGACTGAAAACTACTTGATAAACTTCAAAAAGTATTTACTGCACGATAGTAAAACTCTTTTGTAACAACAACGCCATGGGGCGATGAGGCTAAGTAATTATTGAAGGCCCCTCGTACATATAATAAATCTGTAGAAGGGTCAATTCTGTACATTGAAAATATTGAAAAAATAAATAGCAGGGGGTGTTACTGGATCGATACCAAACCCAAATATGTGATAAAAAAAATTGTCTGTCTGTATGTCTGCCTGTCTGTATGTTCAGGCATCACGTGAAAACTAACCGTTCGATTTCGATGAAACTTGATATAATTATACCTCATTATGCTAGGCATAAAATGAGATACTTTTTATCCTGGAAAAATACGTAGAAAAAAAAATATATCTTAATTTTTCAGTTTTGTCCGTAGACGTTGTTCTGTAGAACCGCGAACACACGTTGCGTTACCCGCAGTGGATTCAGCGCCGTAACCTGTAGCGCCGAAAGTCTGATTTGGTTTGAAACGATAGCGCGAACGCGGGTCGCACGACGCCACGCCTCCCCGACTCCTATATAACAACGGCGGACGGCATTCCGCGCCGCACGATGCATGTAATTTCTGAATTTTGATGCGAGCGGACATGTCTAGTGTGGCGAGCAGTCGTTTTTATTGGAATTAATATTGTATGCGTGTAATTTTAAACCGTGCTTTTCAGTGCCACCTTTTTGATTACTGGATTTGATGTCATTTCTAAGACTGTTCCGATCAGTTATTTGTAAACTAGTTTTAGATCCTACTAATATTATAAAAGCAAAAGTTCGTAAGGATGTGTGTATGTTTGTTACTATTTCATGCTTAAATAGCAGAACAGATTTATCTGAAATTTGGAACACAGATAAATTATGACCTGGATTAATATATAGCCTACTTTTAATCGCGATCGCACAACGGGTTCCTGCGAAAATGCGGGCGAAGCCACAGGCAACAGCTAGTTACACACTAAATCTATATATGTAAAAGAAAGTCGTGCTACTTACACTACTTATAACTCAAAAACGACTGAATCGATCTGGCTGAAAATTAATGGGGATGTAGCTTAGAACCAGGAAACGGACATATGATACTTTTTATCCCATTCAACTTCGAACAAACTAAGAAAAACAACATTTACAATTGTCCCATACAAACTGAACGAGTGGAACGAAGTTCGGCGGAACGGCTATTATAATATGCGTTAAAACAGCACTGTATTTAATATAAATAACAGATGCAACTCAAACTCCGCGCCAAAATGGAAAACAGTTGTGCCGATCTATCAATATCAAAAAGAAAAACAAAAATTTGGATACGGAACCATAAATAAATAATCCATTTCCCATACTTTTTTGACTAAATGTAAATATAAAATTAAAAAAAATCATCAACCCTCTGGTATATGGTATCTGACTAGGTATATCTGTATCTGTACCTTTGAGGAGTGCAGTCGAATTCTCCTGATGATTCTTCGGTTACAAAGCCAAACTCACATTGAGTTTTTAGTGAAGTGAAAGTGAAGTGAAAGTGAAAGTGAAGTGAAGTGGGCTGAAACCTCTTCCCTGAATTGATAATTTAGGGAAGCCCGAGAATGAGTTATTTAAATAAGATGGGCCACCTATGACGCCCACGTCATGGTCTATCTATTCTTCATGGGGAGAAGGGGTTGTGACTCTGGCTCGGCGTATCGGAGATCTCTATATGATACTCGTAGTTTACTTTCTTGTCATCATTAGCGCTTGGTTGCGTTCCTTCCTAGATATAATTTTATTAATATCACATGTACTTTTCACAATGTAATTTAGTAATAACTTTTAGCCAACCTGTTCCACTATATAAACATCATCAGGGCTATAATAACTCCATGACTAAGATTTTATCTATTCACCGTAATTACACAAATTACTACTGAGTACATGGACACTGTAACTCACGTTTCTAACCTTAAGAGGGTTTTTATATTAGACGTTAGCGAACAAGCACATAGCTCCCCGGATAGTAAGAAACTACCCTGGCCCGTAGACACTATTGACATTACAGGTGCGTCGATGTCAAAGTGGTACAGCTAATAGTCTAGCATCTAAAAATCTATCTAATTTCGCCGATTTTTAATACTTATCACTACATAGTATAAAACAAAGTCGCCTCCTCTGTCCCTATGTCCCTTTGTATGCTTATATCTTTAAAACTGCGCAACGGATTTCGATGGGGTTTTTTAGTAGATAAAGTGATTGAAGAGGAAGGTTTATATGTATAATTCATAACAATGCGAAGCTGGGAAAGGCCGCTAGTAAAACATATAATAATATCTCTTTTAAGAGATTAAAGTTGGTTGATATCGAGGACTGTCACAACATTTTTGATACTAACTGAAGATCTTATACTAATTTAAGTATATACTAATTTTAAAAATATACCAGCTCTCAGAACAGCATTTATAATTCGCATACTAATGAATCACACAATAGCCTAGTTAGATACAAAGTTCTCAGCGCACAATTAAACCAACCATAAATAAACTGTTTCACAATGTTTAATTTTAGCACTTTTGTCGTACTCTGAATACATTTACACAAAATGTTAGGAAATCGTTTTTCCCGTAGATAAAACTCGAAGCAGCAAACTTTATCTCGCGATTTCATTCATTTTTATTATTACATTCGTATCATTTTTTTTAATAAGTCAAGAAATACCCCCCTGATCTTGTAATATTAATAAATAACAGTAATAATCTTAAAATCAAAATGTTCAGTAACCCAACACAATATCATAGGTTATTCCAGAAAATTAAATTACGGGAGATCAATTTTATCTCCGTCTCTTTCTCTCTGTAGAACTTGGGACGATAGGTATTCTTCAACATGATATTGATAATCACATCATAGAAATACAAAACCGTTGCAAATGTGTCATGAATGTTATGGGTTTTTTAATGATTATCAAATTTTAATTTCTATTTATTTCACTCGCACTTATTTAATTTTTTCATAATTTTTTCACATTTCGATGTTTCCTTTATTTTTTATAGTAAGTAATCTTTATTTTCTTGTATACAAGATTATAAATTTGCAAATAAAACCAATGATTTAGGCTTATTAAAGAACTATTTGTCAGTTAAATTAACATCTTTCAAATGTTTATAACATTTTTCTTATTAATCCATTCACATAATGTCCGTAGACTATATTGAATAATATATACAGAAATCCAGAAGTTCAAATATCATTGGTTTTTTTTCTTACTTCCTTCTCTTGCTTTATGCTGGGACTATGGGAACACGTTTGTATACTACCACAGTTCCAGCAGCTTGTTCTTGGAAGAACTCATTCTCGTAAATAGTTTTTATTTTTAATTATTAACCATTACGTCACATATACGGTTACACGACAAATACCGCGTACACCGTCAGACTACTAGCAACAGGTATGCTTGTACCTGTTGTCGTGGCCTATTTACGAGGGTTGGAGGAGGGCGTGAGGTATTCTCCTCTGACGGCCGGTTCTACGTCAGAGAATTTCTGAAGTAGCGGAGTTTTCTCTTACTCTTTCCGCAGCCTCCTTTATTGCTATCACTGTTTCGCAGTAAGTCAGAACTGCGTCCCATGCCCTCTTACTCTCAACCATAGCTTTAATTACAGCCATTAATGAGAGGTCATCCCCCACAACATCTCTGAGTTGCCGTCTCTGTTCTGCCCAGGCTGATAGCACAAATACCTGCCTCTGCCTAAAACTGTGAAAACTAAAACGTGTACCTAAGCTAATCCCTCAACCAACGTGACGTTCAAAATAAATTAATACAAATAATAATCATAAGTATGTTTCAATCTAAATTCCAATGATTTTTGGAAAATATGGATGGGTTTTTATTTTTTTACTATCATATCATAATACATTTACTATCCAGTGTATGTGTGTTAATTTGTGTTTGTCTGTGGCATCGTAGATCTTCAATAGATGGACGGATTTTGATGGTTTTTTTTATTTGAAAGCACACGTGATCGAGACGGTTCTTAGCTAAAGATTATGGCGATCTGTTCAGGCGTTCAAGGTCGTCAGCTCATTTACATCCCAAATATATGTGAGACCTTACTGTTAAAACACTAACGAATCCTGATACAGAAGAGCTAGTCTGATATTGGAACCCTGGTAACCCTGGAATGCCTACTGGTAAAATCATCGAGATTGGACTCATTCAATTCACCTTAATATTTCTGTTCATATTTTGTGATGACAAGAACTCGATGACAAAGACCTGATGAATTAAGTAGGAGGTAGCTAATAGATCATAGTTTAAAAGTAACGGTAATAGATATGTTTCGCAATCTTCGCAGTTCTTCTAAAGCATATCATGAAATAAAACTGTTTAACTTTGGTTTATTTGCGTGAGTAGGTATATGTGTTTGTCCGAGGCATCATAGATCCTTAACAATTGTGATGCAATGTTTAAACCCACCACTAAAATTAAGGGATTTTTAACCCCCAAAGGAAAACAAATTTGACGTGTCATTAAGTGCATGTGTGTGTGGATGTGTGTCTGTCTGTCTGTCTGTCTCTGGCATCCTAACTTTTGAACGGATGGACCGATTGCGATGAGGATTCTTATGTTTGAATGCTGACGTGATATAGATGATTATTGGCTATATTACTTATAGGTTTTGTCAGGAGACTATTGAATTTTTTTTAAAAAATGCAAATAGCGACCGCTAAACCGCGTTTTTCTAAAATTCATAATATTTTCAGAAATGCCAAACATCTTAATTATATAGTTTTCTTATGCACTGTTGTTCTGTATTTGTGTTTTGTGTGTTCTATAAAATTAATTGTGATTACTACATTTTTGGAAACTTAAATTGTGACTCTGAAGATACCAAAATTAAGGTAACCGGAAAGACGAAACAACACATGTCTTACAGTGTACAGTTTAAGTGAAAGTGTACAAGTGATGAAATATTATCAAGTCTCGACAACATTACGGTAGTTAGGGTTAAACCTAAACGTATTTTAAAATCTTGTTTAAATATCAAAACTTAATATATAAATCGAAATAATAAATTTGTATCATTTTAAAAATATTTGCACACCACAATTAGGTAAAATATGTTGGTATAAATAACATCTTTTGTAACAGCATCTAACACACATAATCAGCAAATATACAATATTTCATTTTCATTTCATTTCAGAAAATATAAATTCTTTATTATACAACATTTAATGTTTTTACAGTTATTAGCTGAAGAAGAATGTTCATTGATTTTTACGCGGTTTTATAACTTATTTTCTTATAAACTATCTAACTAACTACACTATATAATATATAAATAAAAAAACTATACTTACTGTGTGAAAATCCAAGGAAAGATAGTGCACAACCTATGATTGGCAAACGCTTTGGTCCTGGCACATCCTTGTACTCTTCCGTAAAAATTAGGTAAATTATGTAGCCAATGAAAAGAGCCAGCAATATTTGTATTATCATTATGTCGATGTTATGTTATTATTCTTCATCAGAAACTGAAAAAAAATAATTCATGTTTAACAAAAATTTATTTTTGTGTTCAGTTATGCTTCTTGCTTAAGAAGTGCTTTTCAAGACTTATCAAATAAGCCCAAACACGACAGGATAATGCTGGGTTTTGAGAAACCTAGCATTATCCTGCCGTGTTTTGGCATTAGTGCTACCTTTCGGTTTCATCAGCAGACCAGCTTCATATCAAAAAGATTTTGAATTGGCATCTGATTTAGACGTACATGCAGAATTTCAGCTCAACTGGTAACCATAAAATGGATCAAATTCAACTTGCAAGTTCCACCCGGACAAACATACATACACGTTGTAAGTTAATTCGAAGCGTTTTAAAAATAAATATAAATTGAGGAGGTTCTTATTTCAACGGTCTTAATGATTATTTTTTTATTAACCGGTTCCAAAAGGGAGAAGGTAATCAATTAGACTAAATGTTTTTTCACGGACATATCCCCGAAAGAGTAGGCAGAGGCACAACTAGGGCACCCACGACTAGCCGAAGGCACTTAGTCTCAAGTCTCAAGTGACAAGCATATCGCCAATTCCAAGCAACATTTTTTTTACACTAGAAAATTGGAAAAACTAAATCTTCTTTATGTTGCCCGACCTGGGAATCGAAATTAGGACCTCGTGCAGTCAAGTCCAACACCTGGACCGATAGACCACAGAGGCGATCAAGTTTACATAATATGTTTATTTTTCGTTTTGTTTTGTTTGATTCACTATTTTTTGGCGAAGTTCTTTTAAAACTATGATATCTCTTAAGATTGACATTGAAATGAAATTATTCAAGGGCAATATTATTCAAAATTAAATACTTGTGGTGAATAATGTGTTTATTTGACAAATACATTTTAAATCAATAAATATCTATCTTGCATCTAACCTCAAAGTAAGTAATTTTTATGATTGTGTTATGGGAGTTAGTCAACGATTCTAATACATAGAAATACTTATAATATATAGATACCATTATAAATTTAATTAACACCCAGATCAGGAAATTCAGACATCTAAATGTTCATCGCACAAATGCCTGTCCCCGTCGGGAATCGGACCCGAGGCTCGCTGTTGGTCGGTTGAATTTGGCGTGTGCGCTAGCCACTCCACCAATATGCATTTATTTATACCAATAGGATAACGTTATTCCTTATCAGGTTTATAAAATACCTTCGCAAATAATGCATTAATTTAAACTGATACATATTATTCTTAGTTATAACTTATTTACGAGAGTGGATCCAAAAGTTCTAAGCCCGACCAAGAAAATGACAGAAAAGTGAGTCTAAATTTATTTTTATTTTTCGACATAGTCTCCATCTAGCTCAACACACTTCTTCCACTTGACCTGCAACTTGTTTATCCCCTCGAAAAAAAAAGATTCCGGAAGGTTGGCGAAATAGTCGTTTACTGCGACTATCACCTCATCTTTGGTCGAAAATTTCGAGCCACCCAAGTGTTTTTTTTAAATTTGGAAATAAATGATAATCCGAGGGGGCTAAATCCGGCGAATAATGTGGGTGGGGCAGCAATGCGTAGCCACAATCATGGATTACAGACATTGTTTCAACCGAAGTGTGAACACTTGCATTGTCTTGATGAAACAAAACTTTCTTACGCAATATTCCCAGCCTTTTTTCTTTTATTTCTTCCCGGAGTCTTCGTAAAAGGTTACAATAATAACTAGAATTTATAGTTTGACCTTTCGGTAAATAATCTACAAAAATAGTGCCCTTCGCATCCCAAAAAACAGAAGCCATGACTTTGTTAGTCGACAAAACGACCGTAGCCTTTTTCGGTGTAGGAGAGTCTGATCTTTTCCACTGTTTGGATTGTTGCTTTGATTCAGGAGAATGGTAGTGAACCCAGCTTTCATCCATGGTAACAAATCTAGACAAAAAGTCCTCGGGATCAGTCTCAAAAAGTTCCAAACAGTCTCGCGAAATTGTGTATCGAACTCGTTTTTGTTCAGCTGAAAGCAACCTCGGGACCCAGCGAGCAGAAACCTTATGGAACCCCAACTCTTCCGTTATTATGCGTTGCACCCGGCCATAACTAATGTTTGTTATCTCAGCCATCTTACCAATGGTCAAACGTCGGTCACTCAGTACGAGATCACAAATTTTATCGATGTTTTCTTTCGTGGTAGAGGATGTAGGCCTTCCACTCCTAGGTTCATCTTTAATGCTCTCACGACCGCGCTTAAACTCAGCTACCTACTTCTTGACACTGGAATACGATGGAGCAGACTCCCCCAAAGTGCTCACCATATCTTGATGGATGTCTATTGGTGATGGGCCTTTTTTATTGAGGTACTTAATGACTGCTCGGTGTTCAATTATCTCCATTATTGAAAATTGCGTCAGATTGCTTCAAACAAATAATCACAGAAAATTTATATTGTGCAGTATCGGAATGAAACTGCGCACAATAAATCAATATGACACATACTAACAAATAACGGTAGATTTTAAAAAGATGTCATAGCTCCATGTAGGTTAGGCCACGAACTTTTGTATCCATCCTCGTATTTCTCTATTAATTTGTTTTTTTATAGACTATGTTCTATACTAATAATAAAGAGGAAAGTTTTGATTGCTCATTTGTTTGCATTAAAGAGGCTCCGAAACTACTGGACCACAGAAAAATAGTACTCACCGAGTTACTGGACCATCAAAATTCTTTCAGCATTTGAAGCTGACATTATCCCTGATGAACATAGGCTATACCTACCTGTTTATTACTATAATAAAAATAAAGGATCCCTACAAAAACTTCAATAATGTAACACAAAAGAACCTTTAGACTTTACTTTTTGATATATTCAAATCGAACAATCCATTAATAAGATATCATGAAATTAAAAATTACAATCAAATTAATATCAAAAATACAACTACAGAAAATTATCAGAAGCGCACGACCAACGCACGACCGCAACGCTCCGCCGTCGCGCGCCACTTGGTTTTAACTTTTACGAGTATATTTCACTAACGACCCGCCCCGGTTTCGCTCAAGTAATAGAACTTACTCTACACCACAGAACAACAGTACTCACAGAACAACTCACTTATAATAAAGAGGAAAGATTTGGTTGTTTGTATTTAAGGCTCCAAAACTACTGGACCGATTCGAAAAATTATTTTCCATTAGAAATTGACATTATCTCTTATGAACAAAGGCTGCGAAGCAATGAAGCTTTTTACCTCGGGAAATTGCTTTATTCCTTCACAGCCGAGCAACGCGCAGCTTTATCACTGCTGACAGAAAATGCTCGAAGACTTCTATAGAGAGCCTGAGCAAATCCAAATCTCTAGTTAATACTATAAATAGGGTTACAGCCAACCAACCTCATACGTTAGCTATTGCTGACTTTTTTATAATTTTCTAAAGGAGCAATTTTGTGTTCTTTGTGAAACTTTGAAATGAAATCAAACCAAATATATTTTATTACTTTTAATATACTTTATCCGTTATAGCAGCGCAGCGCGAAAGCTGTAGAAAAGAAATATTTTGGGCTCAGCGCCAGATTCTGAATAAGTTGATATTGTTAATCTGTTTTTTTTTATTATTGTGTGGTCCTCGGCTGTTGATAAGTGTAAAGTTTCAATTCAATTCAAACTTTTAGAGTGGTTGAAAACACGTTCTAAGATTCCGTTACATATATAAAATAAAAAATAGGAAAAAATATTTACATGTCCTATTTAGCTTATATCTAAATTTTAGTAACTTATCAACTAAATAGCTTTTAGGTGTAAGCCATGGAATAGTTTTAATTATTCATTCAAAACATACAAATAATTAACAAAACGTTCTTACTGATTTTTTTTAAAGTAACGTATTTTTAAATCCGGGGCTTTAAATAAATGCATATCAAATTTCATCAAAATCGATGCAGCGGTTTAACTATGAAAACGTAACAGACTGACAGACAGAATTTAGTATTTATAATATTAGACACAAAAATATAAAATCAGTGTCTTTTAACGAGTTTAAGCTTTAAATACATCCCAATGACACGAATTTTGATATTTTTTAAAAACAAGGTCACATTTGAATTTTGATTAACATGCAAAAAAATTGGTGCGCTACGAATATTTAAATAATTGTAATGTTCACATTGTTTTTTGTACACACATACACATACATATCTTCACGCCAAGTCCCTCACGGGGTAGGCAGAGAGTATCGAGTGCCAGACCTCACGATCCTGACAAACCTGTCTTGCTTCCTTCACATTCATAACCCTTTTCATACAAACACGCCGGTTTCGGAGACTCTTGACACCACCCTCGGATAATATCCGATTGATCTGATCGTGAAATGTCAGCCTTGGTCTCCCCGGGTACCTACATCCATCCATATTCGCATTGTATATCTGCTTTGTCAATCTTTCATCTGTCATTCTTTCCACATGACCATACCAGCGGAGCATGCCCTTTCGCATTTTAACACCAACACTTTCTTTCAATCCCATTCTTTCTCGGATCTCACTGTTACGAATGCGGTCAGCGAGCGTTACACCACAGATTTTCCGTAGTGCTCTCATTTCGACCGCATTTATCCTACTTTCATGCTCTTTCTGACATACCCAACTCTCGCTTCCATACAGTAACGTTGGAATAAGCACAGAATTATGCAAAGCGAGTCTAGCTTTTTGACTTAAAACCTCGCTTTGGAATAGCTTACCCAACGCTCCATTCGCACTATTCCCTGCACTCACTCTCCTCTCTACATCCGCGGTGTACCTTACATCCCTGCTAAAAGCACAACCAAGATATACCCGGGGAGACCAAGGCTAACATTTCACGATCAGATCAATCGGATATTATCCGAGGGTGGTGTCAAGAGTCTCCGAAACTGGCGTATTTGTATGAAAAGGGTTATGAATGTTAAGGAAGCAAGACAGGTTTGTCAGGATCGTGAGGTCTGGCACTCGATACTCTCTGCCTACCCCGTAAGGGACTTGGCGTGAAGATATGTATGTAGTTACTACTAATTCTGCGATTGCAGGTGCAGGTGAGTAAGATAGCGGATAGACTTGCACCATAGGTCTAACGGCCCGGCCTAAGGACAGCGACGTCCCGGCTTCGCACGGGTAGATACATTTTTATTTATTACTAGAAATAACGTAGCCTATGTTCATCAGTAATAATGTCGGCTTCTAACAGTAAAACAGTTTTTCAAATTAATTTAGTAGTTTCCTATTCAATACAAACAATCTTTCCTGTTTATTATTAGTGTAGCGCAAAGCAGCGCCAACTACGGGTCCCATTGTGTTTGTAAATAATTTAGGAGACCATTAAAATAAGAAAACATAGAATTTCAAACCAATCGGTTTAGCCCATTTAGCAGTTACATATAATAGATAAATACGAAAGGTTCATTTTTACTACCCGTTGTCCCGTGGAAATTACAAATTTACCCGCGGTAAAAAGCAGTCTATGTTCACCAGGGATAACATCGGCTTCTAGTGGTAAAAGATTTTTTTTAATCGGTGTAGTAGTTTCGAAACCTATTTAATACAAACAAACGATCAAATCCTTCCTCTTTATAAAAAAAAATAAGACATTTAGTGCAATCGTTCTTAATATGCTCTTACAGTATGCAAAATACATTCTTTTCTATGAAACCATGAAAATACGCATTTAAAATTTTATCCCAATTGGTCAAGCCGTTTAGTAGGTAGTTGACATACCCTCTCAGTCTGTCAGTTGAGATACTAACTTAGTTTTAAGAATCTTCACGCCCATAATATTCCCGAAGAAGTAAGCCAACCGGACACATGTCCAAAACAAGGCAACGTCTTTTTTTATTAGAAAATTGGAAAAACCAAATTTTCTTTTTGATGCCCGAGCCGGGAATCGAACCCGGGATCTCATGCAGTCAAGACCAACACCTGGACCGCTAAACCACAATAAAAAAAGTAGGTAAACTATTACTAGCTACTTTTTTATTAATTATTTTTATTTATCACTAAAACGCCGGGCGTCGACGCTAGCACTTCACTGATATTAAAACATCGCACGCGGGTCATTGAACTTGAGCAAATAAATTAATGGAACATTCAAAATGCTATAATTTATTTATTTTAAATCTGATTTTGTTTTACTATTCCAGTTAAATATTTTAAGTTTTAAAGACTCTATATAAATTATTAACAAATGCATATTAATTTATTGCTAACACCTCTGTGTTCTAGTAGCCAGTTGATGGTATTAACTAGATGTGGTCTCGGGTTCTATACCCTGGTGGGATCACATAATACTAATAAAAATATGTTTGTTAATTTTCTTATAAAAAACTCTGCCCGGGTTTGGATAGGAACATGGTTGGCGAAATGTTTGCCTTCTCTTAGGTGCATCCTGTGACTAACTCCTGCTAATCGTGGGTGCTCTGATTATATTTCTGCCAGTCTCTTCGGGGATACAGGCGTAACGGTACTTGTTTTTTATTTCTACTGCATGCTAAATAACTCGTAAGAAACGCACACAAGTGTATCACTAACATTGACATGTATCCGCTCGAGTTCGTTTATAGTCGTCGTTAAACTTGCTCGTAAATACGCAAGAGTTTTCTATTACTAGCACCCTTAGGAATCAGAAAGTGCCAACTGCCCGCTGGTAATAATCTAAAAGTTTACATTGCTGGATCCACATAGACATTCAATAAATATGCTGACCTGTAGAACGCTGTGGACCTGCTCGCGTGCATTGTCATCACCATTCACCGCCTTACCTATTATTATCATTACATTATTGTCTTGTTCTGTGCTGAAGAATAGCCGGCAAAATTACACAAGAAGCCTAAGATCCCGAACAGGTTTTCCCCCGTGTTGGTCCGGGCTCCTTTGCAGAATAGACAATCTATCTTCCTGCCAGGCAGCTCGTAAAAAGCGAGCATAGGCTTACCGTCACTAGCACCGTGACGTCTGACTTGGTGGTAGAGGTTTGCAGTGACTCGCCCGGAATTGGTACCTATTCCTGCCTCCATAACGTCAGTGCTTGGCGTTCACAAGTTCCGTTTGGAAGGCGAATGTAGCCGGTAAACTTACTTTTGCTCGAACTTACACCCGATTTTGATATAGGTATCGGTTAACTTTATGCAATATTTCTACTTGACTAATGGCAAAATGCTACCGCGAATGCCAAAAACTAAAGAAAGAAAAGAAAGAAGATTTAGAAAGCAATAAGGTCAGAGGTTTTGGCGCCATCGTGTATGAAAATGTCGTAATTTTTTCACAATTATTGAACTTAGTGTAAATTATGAGTAAAATTAGTTAAATTAGGTGGAAATTAGTATAATTTTGTTTAGTGAAAGTGCCTAAATGAAATAATCATGAAGAAATTTGTGTATCGAGAATTTCCTCGCTGCCGCCAAATCTCCCAAAGTGAGCTTATGTAAAGTGACCACCGCTTTACTCAAGACCTTGACGTGACTGTGAATAGTAACTAATGACTGTATAAGAATAATTAATACGGAACACATGTGACTTATGAGAATTAATTAATACTGAAGACGTGGCAGCATGGCCTAAAGGTCTTAGCCGGCCCCAGAAAGGGGCAAATTAAGTTTAAAAAAAATAAGGTCAGAGATGGAACAGTTTGGCACAATTTTCATATCAAAAAACAAAAAAATAAGTTTGCTATGTTTTTTATTCACCCAAATTATATGACACTAGTTGCCTTATATCTGAATGCATTTAGACTTACTTTCAAATTATACGGGTTATACTTTTCCAAGTAAACTTTATACAAATTCGGGTTTGCTATGGATCTATGGAAGTCCCGTCTTTTACTACGTAGTATTTATATACTCTTTGGAGGGGAAGTCCGTCTGCGGGGCAAGTTCATCTGTTTTAAGTAAAAACGATTCCTTAATAAATTGGTTATTTCTCGAGTCAGTGGATAAAACACTATTACGTAACGTTTCTAACTCTCTGGTATAGATGTCACTAAGTGAATTGCAAACGGGACAGTGCGATTTTGAAAATGCACTATACAGTCAACATTTTACTTTCTAAGTGAGTTCCACGTGTCGACAAAAAAATGAAATCTCTCAGGAAATAGAAGTGTCTCACTATTAAGTAACGGTAACTTTAAAAACCGGTTACATCTGAACACACGTTATTTAATTTAATTTTAGTTAATCTTCGCAATTAATTAGCTCATTAAATTTTATAACTTCAAAATATGAGACTGGGGAAGTCCGTCCAGTCTACCATGAGGCAACTCCATCATATGCCGATCTTGCCTCAGATTAGAAGCCGAAAACATTTTTCACAGTACCTATATTTTCTTATTTTAGGTAAGTATAATATGGGCTAACTTTGTCGTCTTCGAATTTCACCACGTCGACCATATATCCACAAAGCTAATCACGAACTAATTGTGATCATTGTATATATTGTGTAGTCTCGCTAAAGCTCAAGAACGGCTAAACCGATTTGACAAATTATTGCGTTGAAATAGTCGTGGAGTAAATATATCGTGGAGGTCCAGAGGAGGTTCAAAAGATAAGAAAAAGGGGAAAACTGCGAGGAAACAGGACGGGTGGAACGAAGTTTGCTAGTGTCATATATTTCTTCGAAAATTTTTTTACAGCCCCTGAATTCCAAACTTGCCCCTGAATGTATATTTATGGCTGTAATTTTTCATCTAAACCTTATTTCAAACAAGTTAAAGCATAAATCAAATTTGTCTCCTTTTGTAGACATTCTCAAATTAGTTATATATAAAATAACTAGTATTTCGCGCGGCGCGGGCTGCGAGCAGCCCGCGTGTGATCCGCCGCCCATGTAGACCGTTGGCCAGTGTGGCTAGTTGATTTTACACTTTCGTTTTATTTTCTTTGAGTAAAGAATGGTGAAGAGTTGTGTTTGCTTGAAAGGCGGTAATCAGTAAAAGTTTGAGCTCAACCTCTGTCAAACTACACATATCGCGTGCTGCGCGAGCTGCGAGCAGCTCGCGAGTAGCACCTTGCGCTCACAGTTCGGCCTGCGGCCTCACTGTAAGCTCGCGGTGCATCAGACAGCACCCTTTAGACGTTAAAATCGACACTCAAATCTATATTTCCCATAGGTGCATTCTCCATATATAATTTCTCAAAATGCCACCAAGTAAATAAAAGGAATGGTGCAGTCTTTTGTCGCTTGAAGGGACTTATTCAAGTGTACTTAGAGTTCAAACTTATTCCAACTACTGATATCGCATGCTGCGCGAGCTGCAAGCAGCTCGCGAGTAGCACCTT
>NJDC01000404.1:75151-87337 GCA_002245475.1 Calephelis virginiensis
TTAGGCTTTTTACATTTCATGAACGACCAGGCTTCAAGCGCGGCCGAACGCAGGCGACGAGAGTCGAAGGTCGCGTCGGTCGAGAATTTACAAGATTTATGATAGTAAAAACGCTTGCTTTTACATACATATTTTTTGTTGTACCTTTTGGGTTTGGCGACCTGGCAACCCTACCCATTATTACTATTCCTTCATGAGTGGCATTAAGTCATCAAGTTCGCCCATCAATTGATGAAAAGTTCAATTAGTTCTTGGCAATAATGGCATGCATATGTTTTATAAAAATATAAATCAATGTGTTGGCATTTAGTATTTTCGCCAATTTTTTGTTGATCGTAGTAATAAATCGCTAAGATCTGTAAAGTCGACAAAAAAGTATATAAAGGCCCTAGAAATTCAATAATGGTAGTAATTCTGCTGTTCACAAACTAAACTTATTTTAGATGCATGCTATATTTTTTAAATAAAACAAAAAAAGAACAGATAGAACATTTTAGAAATGTCAGATTATTCCGAACATGTCAAACAAAAATGTTTTTAATCAACGTTTTCCGAGTGATAGATTAAACGTCATAGTGATAAATTCTGACAGCCCTAAAACTGTTTTGTCTCTTTCTATTACTTTTGTTGAAAGAAAATAGTTATAACTTAAATTAGTTTAGTGAATATGCAACAAAATCGCCACCAATATGTCGTTCTGCTGAATGATAAACTAACTTAATACACCAACTGAATGCGTTTCATACGCTAACTGCACACAAGTTCGTGCCACTTTACATTTATTTTAGCACTGGTATTAGTCTTTAGCTAGTACCTAGTTTTAGCTACAAATGGTCCTGCCAGAAAAGTATTCTTAATTAATCTGTATTTTTATAAACCAAGATAAGCGCACAGTCATTATATCAATGTACAAACGTAAATGCTTAAATTTTGTAAAATGAGGAGCTATATTTTCTTATAGTCACTTTTTTTAAAGAATTAGAACGTGTTATTATTGCTTATATATTTTTTTTAAACAAGCATTTGATTCTGCCACTACAATGTTGCCACATTAGAATACTTCCTGTAGCCATTTTGAAGTATGGTAAAATGTTAAACGTAAAAACTCCAATTTGGTTGTGAAAAAGCGTATCATTTTTATTTCGTTAAGTTTAGTTTACACTGTTCTTACAACAATGCCATTTGATAATATACCTATATATTAAAAAATGCATTTGTGTAAATGAGGTTCCCTACAAAATTTCGCCAAAGTTATATCAGAAGGTGATATTGCGAAACCATTGTATCAATGGCGTTGTTTTTATTTTGAAACACAGTAATTTTGCTATAAAGTAAATTTCAATATCAAATTTGGCAGTAGATGTACCCCGTTATAATTACTGTACAAATCAACCTCTTCACCTACTTTAACTAAAACTACGCATTCGATTTGCATTACATTTGATTGTTATTATTAAACAACGGTATTTAATGTTTACAGATATATTATGATTGCATTTCATACATTACTTTGAAATGAGTACGAGTGTGTTGTAAAATGCTTTAAACATGGACTCGCAGTGTTTCCAGAATGTGTACACTGACGTATAAATAAAACTTGTATAGACCTAGAAATCATAATATGTTATAAAAATAATATTTAAGCGCAGTAAAACTGCAAAAAAATCTACATTTTTTTTCATTTAATCATACTTTTTTTAAATAAAGCTAATGATTTAGAGGAAATTCTCACAAATTTATTAACATCTCACTAGACCTACTACTACTACTATTCCACCTCAATTTTTTATGCGATCCTCTTCAAATTGCCCTCCTAATGATATAAATGCATGTTGTCACGGCGCAACCCAGTGCCATATTGTTTAAACAAACAATAGCAAGAAATTGTTATTATTCAACCGGACATTTTTTTTATATTATTCATTGAAATACCAATAGAAAAGGTCTTTTCACGATAAAGTTAATATTTTTAAAGATATGACTTTTAAAGGTTCGAAAAATCTAAAATTTGCGTACTTTCGACCCATGAAAAATATGTTAAAAAAAACATAATGTTTAAGTTAAATTTTTTTAATTCTCTATACTTCCTATCCTTTTTTGAGTCGGTTAAAAAAGAAACCTTTGGGTAACAAATGAAGTGAATATCTAGGGTGTATATACAAAGTAAATAACAATGAAATAAATAAGAAATGTTTGCGCAAATACGCTTGCTACTTTCAAAATAAAAAATATGTCCAGTGTAAAAATTTGATACTTATCTTTAAATTATAATACAAAAGAGGCATCACATAGCAAACATTGTACCAAGTTGGAGAATCATTTTTACGTCTGGTAACACTGTGTCTGCCTGCTAATATCTAAACTAGAAATACAAATATTTTTCACAAATTTCTAAGAAAGAAAACAATTCACCTCACACAAGATTAGAATTTGCGCCCTTTCGTCTCTCGATAACAATAATTGCTCTAACCATTTGAGTACGGTTATTAAAGTTTACGAAATTATTTCACCCATTCGGAATATAATAATCAGATTTTTGCTTTTAGCATGAAGTTAAATTTAGTTTATATAATACTACATGTATGTATGTTTTTAGCTTGTCGTAATTATTCGTCGTAGTTTGACAGTTTTAGTTAATGTCCGACGAAACCAAAGGTTTTTCAGTCGCAACCAAAACCGAAACTCAGCTTTCGGTTTTCCTCTCAGTTTCGGCCGACACCGAAACGTATCCAAACATGTTACAAAGTTTTATTGATACTAATATCTAGCGTACTTTTACCCATAATTTTACAGTCAGTTACATAATTAACTAGTAGCGTTAACTGAAATAAAAAGATAATCATTAAAATACGGTGGTAACATATTTATTTAATTTTTAATGGTATATGATATAATTTTATAATCTACCTAAATACCTAGGCGATTACCAGTTAGCGGCGAAATTTGCTGAACGACGCACAAGTATTCACGAACACAGGAGTTTCGGCGCGGCCGAAAGTTTCCGCAATTTGTTGGCCGAAACCGAATCTTAAACTAAAACTAGATTTTGTAACCGAAACTGTAACTAAAACCGAAACTTTCGGTCGGTTACTAGTATTGAAACTAGCTCTAGAAAGAGAGCCGACTAGACAGAATGTCTTTCAAAGTATCATAGATGGTATTTGGACTTCAAACTTTAAGTAAATCTACTTGATATCAATTACGACTGTTTTACTACAGGCATTTTTATTGAGTTATTATTTTAACATTTATTATAAATTAATGCTGTTTTTAATTTTTAAGAGCTTCTACAGTAGTTATAATATTTCTCATAATTTCTTATATTCAAATAGAATTTTTAAATCAAACGTATGCGCAACAGTTAATTCAATTACTGTTCAACGGGAGCTGAGCATATTGTAAAAATATCAATAAATTTGGCAAGCCGATGGGGAGGTTTTATTTTTATATCCAGTTTTAGAGTTGTTAAGAATTATCGTGACACATCTGGAGGTATACAAAAATTGAGTATTTTCCTCGATTTCTCTAGAATTCCACCATCAGATCCAGGCTTAATGGTCCATATTTACTTGTTGGTCGAGTGGCTAGCGTACACGCCTAACTGCAACGACCAAACCGCGAGGCTCGGATTTGATTTCCGACGGGGGCAGGCATTTGTGTGACGAACATTGGATGTCTGCATTTCCGGGTCAGGGTGTTTATTAAATTTATTCTGCTATATATTTAAGTATTTCTATGTATGTATTAGTATAGTTAACTAACACCCATAACACGTGCATATAATATGCTTGGAGGCGTGTCGTCATTGTGCCAATCTAAAAGCCAAGTGTTCGCTGATAGCCCTGAAGATGATACAAGACTACAGGTGAGAGACAACAATTTATGGGTGAATAGTAGTAAGAAGGTTGCAACGGTAGTCTATAGAAAGTCTTTCTTTGTGTGGTGTCGGGTCTGGAGGAGGGTACTGATCGTGGATCGCTTTTCGGCAATTTTGTGGATCTCGACAAATCGTTTGATAGTATTGAAAGTTAGGAACTTTGAGACATTGCATGAAATAAGGTAAGTCTGGGGCAAAGATATGGTTACAGCCGATAATATAATCGGTGGCCGAGATGATCAAGCTTGGTGGCCCTATCGTCTTGGAATCTTTCTTGGTCCTTAGCAACAAATGTTGGAGGACCGGCAGAGTACCCGAAGACTTGCGTCGTGTGATCATCGTGCCCTTGAATAAAGAAAGTTCACGCATGAATGTGGAAAAATACTTGATTGGAAGGAGGGTGCAAGGGATGTCCGATGGAATATATGGAGGTCAAGGCGGTTTCAGATCTGGAAGAGGATATACGAATCAGGTGTTTTCGCTTTGCAATATCGTAGAGAAACATCTGGCTGTGGTACTGTGGACCAGTTTGTCGCAACTTTCATTTATAAAAAAAAAATAAGTTTGCTATGTTTTTTATTCGCCCAAATCATATGACACTAACTAGTTTACATTTGAATGGAACTGGCGAAATACGTTATTATTGCAATTTAGTTTATTAAACGTACAAATTAGTGCAACAAAAGATTAGAAACGGTTGGCGACTAACTTCACTTCAGTTTCGTATTCGGTGTGTATTAGTTAGAATGGGATGGTGACACTAAATTGCGAACAAGGTCAGAGTAATATGTTTCTGCACGGCTTGTAATGGGCAACTTTTCATCGAATTGTGTTTTTGAAAAAAAAAATTGATTTTTTTTATGTATTTTAAAACTATGTTATCAATAATATTGATATTTAATGTAAAAAACTTCAAAAAATTGTTCAATTAATTATAAACAATTAAAAATTGATGAAATTTAAATAAAAATCACGTGACTATAAACGCGCCATGAATTGGTCACCGTAGTTGTGACGTCATAATGTTATAGCAATTTAATAACAGTACAGCGTTTACGGCTATTACGCGTGACTAGACAATAATATTGAAAATTTATTGCTAAAATAAGAGTTGTTAGTTGGTTCCGATTAGCTATGTGTGATAAAGGATTTATTAAGGCAAAGTCTGATAATATTCCTGATGTTGATATATTTATGATTACCGATTTTTTTTAAAATGACGTTCGGTTTAATTCTGCCGAAGTTCGAGCTGCCAAGGCATCAAGGTAAGTCTGTTAAAAATAATATAATAAATGAAAATATTTAAGTATTTATTCTCCATTACATTAAATATAATTACTTATTTCATAAATTGTAGAGCATCGCGTGAGAGTTACGGCGACAAAGCTATAGGTTAACTAAGTCGTAAAAATAATATTTGTATTGTAAAAAGACGGGTATGTCCAGAACACCGAGTTCGGAGTAAAGCTTATTCAGTTACTTTAACTATTAATGAAAAGTCAAAAAAAATTCAGGATGTTCAATGCCATGATTGTGCAGCTTCAGCAGGTAATTTATAATCCCCGTCCCGGCCTTTCCAACTGGGCGCTATCCTTAAAAAGGTTTTTGTCCCTCTTATTAGCACTTAAAAAAATCGTATAATTTGATTCGATGATCGAATTATGTCGCTTGGTCGCGACATGTGTAAACGGGATGAAAGATAGAGAAATACACGGGAGTGAATGAATAAGTCGATTTGACAGAAACCAATGCGACTCCAAATCGCATATTGTAATCGCATCGGTCCGCCCGCTAATCCCGCCATGTTGAATATTCGTATCAAGTTGTTGTCAACATGAGGAATGGCGCCAACATGAGGAAAAAATATATTAATATTCTCAATTGCTTTCCGATTCACGATATTTTTTGTTTGAAAATCTAAAAAGTAACGCAAAAGTAACACTTTGTGTCGTGTAACATGGAAATAACATTGGAGGGTCAAAAGTAACGTCAAATGTGACAAAAGTAACGTTCTGGCAACGCTGCTTGGCTTAATTCTGTGCACATCCCAACGTTGTATGAAAGCGAGAGTTGGGTATGTCAAAAAAAGGATGAGAGATAAGCATGATAAATGCGGTCGAAATGAGAGCGCTGTGCAAAGTCAGTGCTATAACGCTCGCTGACCCCATTCGTAAGTCGTAACAGCGAGATCCAATGAAGAGTGAGATTGAAATAATGTGCTGGCGTTAAAATGAGAAAGGGTAAGTCATAAAGTATATTGTTAAATAGAAATGGGGTATGCTTGGCTGGTTTGGTCGTTTAGAAAGAATGATAGATGAAAGATTAACAAATAACAAAGCAGTTAAACAATGGGGGTGTAGATGGATCTAGGAACCCTGAGAAACCAAGGTTGCCATTTCACGATCAAATCGCTCGGGTGTTATCCGAGAGTGGTGTTTAGCCTCAGAAACCGGCGTGTTTGTATGAAAAAGGTAGTGAATGTGGAGGAAGCCAGAAAGGTCTTCCAGAAGAATCGTGAGATTTGTCACTCGATACTCTCTGTCTGCCCCACTAAACTACTAAAAACTTTGTAGGACGATTTAATTTATTCAAAAAGAAAACCTAAAGACATAAATTGAAAAATGAATATCAAGAAAAAAATTAAAGTTTGGCGGGAATAGTTGAAGAGGAAGGCGTGATTTTCGAGGGTTCCATCTAATGTCTAAAATAAAAATAAAAAAAGGAAAATGTACATAAAATAAGTAAATTAATGAATATAATCATTACATAGTATAAAACAAAGTCACTACCCCCATGTCCCTTTTGTATGCTTAAATCTTTAAAACCACGCAACAGACTTTTGATGCGATTTTTTTTAATAAAGTGTGGTATGTATATTTTACACTCGTGCGAAGCCGGGGCGTGCCAACAGCGTGCAATGATGTGCAAATATTATTATTATTTGTTCTTTATTGTACAATATACAGAACAAAAAAAATACAAATGGCGGTCTTAATATTAATTAGTAATGTGTAAATATGATTCTGCAAAATAAATTATACTAGGGTAAGACCATAGATTTAGGATATGGTAAGACAGTAAGGCCCGTGTTGGTCCGGGGTCCTTCGCAGATAGAATAGTCTCCAGGCAGCTTCTTAAAAGGCGTCACTAACACAGTGACATCCTACTAGGTGGTAGAGGCGCAGCGACTCGCCCGGACTGGTACCACCGAACTTTCCGTTCTGCCGCCACAACGTCCAATGCTTGCCGTTGACGTGTTCTGGTTTGGAGGGTAAGACAGCCGGTAAACTTACTTTTGCTCGAGGCCTAACATCTAAGCGGCGTGAATTTCTTACCATCAAGAAATACCAGCTGCTTGTTTGCCTTCCAGTATCATAAAAAAATCGGAGGCTTCGTTGTTTTATCGCGGCAGCAGAGGCAGCGGCCTGGAGTTTGGACAAGAACAAAGATTGAAGACAAAACCAGTAAAAGAAACGAAACATTAGGTAAGATATGAGTTTAGGTACATAATATAAAACTGATGTAAGTAATAGAGGAAAACCAAAGATTAATAAAAATAATTCATACATAGTCGTGGAAATTTTGCCGCCATTGTGAAAGAAGATGATCTTAGCATCAGCATTTAATTTTATAATTTGTGTGCAAATAATCGGAAATTCAAGGATATGACCTCTAACAAAAGAAATAAATGGAGAAACCATAGATTTAGTACATACTAAATCTATGGGAGAAACATAGCATAAAAACTTCAGAGAATTACAAACTAAAGACGTATTCTAGGACTTAAATAAACTCTGAACTGAGTAAAGGAAATGACTATTAAAAAAGGGGGAAACAAAATAGTAAAAAACTTAAGTGAAATGAAAATAAATAGCAAGAAAAAGTTAATTTAATTTAATTATACTGAAGACGTGGCAGCATTTCCAAAACGTCTTAGCCAGTCCCAAATAGGGACAAGTTAACTTAAAAAAATCCTAGACTCGAGAGTTTTGGCGCCATCAGTTTGGCGCAACTTTCATATAAAAAAAAATTTGCTATGTTTTTTATTCGCCCAAATCATATGACACTAGTTGCCTTATTTCTGAATTTATTAGACTTACTTTCAAATTATACGGGTTATACTTTTTCAAGTAAACTATACAAATTCGGGTTTGCTATGTATCTATGGAAGTCCCGCCTCTATATACTATATAATAATATTAATATACTCTTAATATTTATATACTCTTTGGGCGCCATCGTGAAAGAAGATGGTCGTATTTATTCTTAATTATTGAATTTAGTGTAAATTATGAGTGAAATTCGTTAATTTAGGTGGGAATTAGTTTAATTTTGTTCAGTGAAAGTGCACAAATGAAATAATCATGAAAAAATTAAGTAGTGTATCGTGAATTTCCTCGCTGCCGGCAAACCTCATAGACGAGCTTAAGTAACGAAGACACCGTTTTACTCAAGACCTTGACATGATTTTGTAAATAGTGACTAATAACTGAAATAAAGACTTAATTAATACCGAAGACATTTTTTTATGATATTGTAAGGCAAACAAGCAGACGGATTTCCTGATGGTAAGAAATTCTCGCCGCCTAGAGACACCAAAGGTGGTAATGGTGCATTGCCAACCTGAGGCCGGGATGTTGGGCCTCGAGCAAAAGTAAGTTTACCGGCTAGCTTACCCTCCAAACCAGAACACGTCATGACGCTATGGCGGCAGTAATAGATAAGGCGATGGTACCCATCCGGGTAAGTCGCTGCGAAACTTTACCACCTAATCAGATGTCACGGTGTTAGCGACGGTAAGCCTATGCTCGCCTTTTACGAGCTGCCTGGCAGGAATGCAGATGGTCTATTCTGCCACGGAGCCCGGACCAACACGCGGATGGTAGAATGGCCTAAAAGTAGCCTTAGCTGGTCCCAGAAAGGTGCAAATTAACTACAATCAAACATAAAAAAAGACTTTGACAAAGGTGAACATAGAAATTTCTCAAATAAAGATTTTTATGGAGTTTTAGCGCCATCGAGAGAAAAGCCGGTCGAAGTTTTTTCATAATTATTGAATTTCGTGTTTACATTGAGTGAAATTAATCAATTTTGGTGGCATTTTGTACAATTTTGTTTAGTGAAAGTGCACAAATGAAATAATCATGAAGAAATTAGCGTATCGTGTATTTCCTAGTTGCCGCCAAATCTCCCAAAGTGAGCTTATGTAAAGTGACGAACGTTTTACTCAAGACCCTGACGTGACTTTTAAATAGTGACTAATGATTTTATAAGTATAATGAATACCGAAGACATGTGACTAATTAATATATAAGAAATAATTAATACGGAAGACGTGGCAGCATGGCCTAAAGGTCTTAACCGGCCCCAGAAAGGGGCAAATTAACTTTAAAAATAAATAGATAGGTACTCACTTTCGATGGTTGCGAGATGTTTTCATCGTGCTGAAATGAAATGAAATGAAATTTATTTATTTATAGCTGCCAGATATAGAAAAAAGTTAGTTTCGATGTACCTAATTAATTTCTACTCTTTACTTTATACAGACTGATATTTTTTTAATTGCCTCTGTGATCGATTGTGAGACTTGATTTGAGGTCCCTTGTTCGGTCACCAGATCAGGCAAAGAGAATCATCATCATCATCATCAGCCGTAGGACGTCCAATGCTGGACATAGACCTCCCACAAAGAGCGCCACAAGTCACGGTCACCAGCTGCTTGCATCCAGCGGCTCCCCCCGACTTTGACCAGATCGTCAGTCCACCGGGTGGGAGGTCGTCCAACGCTACGTCCTCCTGTGCGTGGCCGCCACTCCAAAACCTTTCTCCCTCAACGGTTGTCGGTTCTGCGAGCAATGTGGCTTGCTCATTGCCACTTCAGCTTGCTAACTCTCTGAACTATGTCGTTTACTCTCGTTCTTTTGCGGATCACCGAATCACGGATCATATCACGCAGAGAAACACCAAGCATATGTAGCTCTCTCCAAAGCACGCTAAGCGACTCTGAGCTTATTTAAGAGGTCCGCATTTAACGGCCAAATCTCAGCTCCATATGTCATCACTGGTAAAGAGAATATTATGTTTTAATAATAACAACATTGCAAGGCATTGGATATGTGCCCGGTTGGTGACAGACACCTATCACACTGTGGGACTTAATGTCTTCGGCAAGTCGTGAGTGCCCTGGGTGTGCTTCTGCCTACTTCTTTGAGGATATGGGCGTCAAGACACTTTTTAAAGTATAAGTTTCCAAGACCTCATGAGAAAGAACTTCATACCGTCCATTGCTTGCGGCCACATGATACGGTCCTGCGGGGCTATTCAGTATCTTTTTATTGATCATAACTGGGTAAAGTGAAAATGACGTGTTTTGTATTTGCTATCTGTATTGTATTTCTGTTGGTCACAGGAGACAGCAAAATATATGAAACACGGCATTTGACAGCTATTTGATGTACGCTTTACCCAGTGATCATCACTAAAAAGACACGGAATCAGCCCCCTGTTCTCATCTGTGGGTAAAAGTTTCCTAGTATCAGCTCCTTCCTTTTGATCGCATTCAATGTCGAGTGTCCTTCGTCTCTAATAATTGTCGATTATCAGCAACTTACCAACCACTATGATGAGGATTGGGGAACGATCCAAAAAACGGTTTTCTTAAATCCCTATCACTGATCACCATCATCTTGATTCTAGACGATCCTGTACCGTGCGATACTGACAATATTACTACACCTTTGTGGAATATACAAGCTAGCACAAGACCACACCTTTGTAGAACCAGTTACCACCAGCAATATTTCTGTGGAGTTCTGGTGTTGAAGATATCTATTGGAGGTCATGATCACTTACCACTTACCAGCATGTGAACCACTTTTCCGTTTAATAGAAGAAGGCGTTACTTTGCGCAAATCCATAACATTATTTTATTTGAACTCTCCCGTTCGCCAATACCAGAAAATTTTCTCTGTAATAGGAAAAAAAGATGCACCTGTTACGTTAACCAATATAAAATTCTTAAGTTTTTGTGTAACGAAATATCATATTTCGAAGGGTCCTACGTATATGGGCCAATGCAACAACTAGAGCATTTGCACTTTTTTGTCTTAAATGTTACATTTTACCCATGTTAACAACTTACACTAAAAAAAAGTTGACATTTGTAGGGGAAAATGCTTTTTTTGCTGTTGTAAAAACGCTAATGTAGCACAATTTAAAACGTAAAAAGGGCAAAAGGTTCTTAGATACTTGTACGTAATTAGTGAATATTATATATGTTATGTTATGACATTAAAACATGACGTCTAAACATCATTATAAGTTTAGAAGTCAGAATTTAGTTAATTAAGCAACTGGTATTGTGAACAATAGTGGTTCGAGTGATGAGCTAGGTTGTAACAACGACGAAAACACGAGCACCGAGCTTCGAAAGTACTTAATTGTTTTCAAGTATTGTCGTATGTTATTAACATTGGTATTTATTTAATTAATAGTTAATTATACTAATATAGTGTCATATAAATAATAAAAAAACATCAATCTGTCATTTTACCAACTGCGTCTGTTATTCTTATAAACACAGTTCCATAATAGCAGAAATAAAACAAAACTTTGAAAATCACGTAAGTAACAAAAATGTGTCTAGATCTTTAAAACAGACGCATCACAAAAATATCCCAAAATATTTTGTGCTAAATTTTACAAGGGTAGATCCAAAAGTTCTAAGCCCGATCAAGAAAATGAAAGAAAAGTGGGTCTAAATTTATTTTTATTTTTCGACATAGTCTCCATCTAGCTCAACACACTTCTTCCACCTGACCTGCAACTTGTTTATCCCTTCGAAAAAAAGAGATTCCGGAAGGTCGGCGAAATAGTCGTTTACTGCGACTATCACCTCATCTTTGGTCGAAAATTTCGAGCCACCCAAGTATTTTTTTAAATTTGGAAATAAATAATAATCCGAGGTGGCTAAATCCGGCGAATAAGGTGGGTGGGGCAGCAATTCGTAGCCACAATCATGGATTACAGACATTGTTTCAACCGAAGTGTGAACACGTGCATTGTCTTGATGAAACAAAACTTTCTTACGCAATATTCCCGGCCTTTTTTCTTTTATTTCTTCCCGGAGTCTTCGTAAAAGGTTACAATAATAACTAGAATTTATAGTTTGATCTTTCGGTAAATAATCTACAAAAATAGTGACCTTCGCATCCCAAAAAACAGAAGCCATGACTTTGTTAGTCGACAAAACGACCTTAGCCTTTTTCGGTGTAGGAGAGTCTGATCTTTTCCACTGTTTGGATTGTTGC
>NJDC01000404.1:120473-142589 GCA_002245475.1 Calephelis virginiensis
GCGGACTCCTTCATCACGTCCCCGAGGTGGCCGGTGAGCTCCAACGATCCCATGGTGGACTTGTCGTCCTGCTGTCTGTTCCGCACTGCCGTCTCGATGTACAGAGTGCTGCCACCTACCACGCCAAACTTTATGAGCGAACGTTTAAGATACAAACCTCATTCCTAGACAATTTTTGTAGAGAATTTTACATTCTGAAATCAAACTAACTTGGAGGTCTAGAAAGTCATCCATTTCATATAAAGAATCAGAATCAGAAAATATTTATTCACTTGAACCATACAAATGGTATTTGTGCGCGTCAACATTTTTATAAGCTACCACCGGATCGGAACGCAGCCACACACTGAGAAGATCCGGCAAAAGAAACTCAGCGGGCTTGTCTTTTTTCAATAATAATAGTTAGAATGTAAACTACATTAAAAATATAATCGCCTCTATGATCAAGAGGTTTAGTTCAGTTGGACTTGACTGCATGAGGTCCCGGGTTCAAATCCCGGGTCGGGCAACAAAAAGAAAATTGGGGTTTTCCAATTTTCTAATAAAAAAAAATTTTGCTCTGGATTGGAAATGTGCCCGGTTGGCGATAGGCTTGCCACCTATCACATTGTGGGACTTAGTGTTTTCGGCTAGTCGTGGGTGCCTTGGTTGTACCTCAGCCTACCTCTTCGGGGATATGGGCTTTTTTTTTAAATATAAATTACAATCTTACTTTAACTTAAATAAAAGGTACAACAAATCACATTACAAATTGCAGTGGGAGACTGTAACCTCTATCCCCAAGCATGTTCATCTTCCAAATACTCTGAGACCGTATAATAGTCTTTTTGACATAATTTTGTTTTTATGCATTTTTTACTGTGACATTTTATAGACATTTATATACAATAAACGCGTAAGAATTCTTTCACTAGCATCTTTATGTTATGTCTGATTTACACTTATTATTTCATGGATTTTTGTTACTCAATACCAAACAGTATAGCACAAAAAACAGTATGACAAGTGGCGCTTCTAGTAGTTGTCATACGAAAGTTTAGCGTTAGAATGCTAGTAGTGCTCTATTCTTAACCTTCGGTATGCCGCGACTATAACGCGGCAGTATAAATGAATTGCGCGGATCCGCGTTCCGGCATGTAAACGATTAATATTGACATCATGATCTTTGGTCACTGTAGGCCGCATCGGGGTATGCGCGCGGGGTGTGAGCGGAAGCCCGCACCGGCCCAGTGGGCGTTGCTCCATACAAAATGAATGCAAGCGATCTAGGCGGATTATTGCGCTGCTCCCGGCCCGACCAAATGGGCGCTATCCTTAAAACTGTCACGAAACCTCGTCCAAACAACACTCGTAAACTACTTTTGGCATCAATTAATTTTAAATTTCTGTCTCTGTAAATTACTAATTAATTTGTCATATGCATAATTACTAATTCATGCAAATAGTCTCATGACGCAGGACTTCTAATAAATTTTAATAAAACTAAAATAATACACGTACGTTCAAGTTACTCAAAAACGTCAGCAAAAATATAAAATTAATTGCACACAAGCATACGTGTTTGCATAACATGAATATACCTGCATCATGTATGATGTGTAACTGTGATGGATTGGAACAAGTAGATTTCCAGTTTCTACAAATATTTGGGTCTCATAGTTGACAAGCGATTTAATTGGGGTGACCATATTGAGCACGTCAGTAAGAAATTAAGAGCAATTTTAGCTAAATTTGTTATCTTAAAATATAAAGTACCTCTCCCTATTCTCCTAAATAAATCTTTATAATGCGCTTGTTGAGTCCATAATCGCATATGGACTTGCTATGGAAGAACATTTAAAACATATTTGGATAAAAAATACACATAGCAGTTAAGAATACTAAAAATGTTAGTACCAAGAAAAATAAAAATGAAATTGTGCAAAAGTGAAAATATTGAAATCTTTAAATATTGTAAAGTATTACCAGTTCATACTAGGCTAAAAATGCTAGTACTAATAGAACAATTTAATAATAAAGCCTCACAAACAAAGATATTTCATAAAATTTACACTAGAAAAACAGCGCATAATAAACCTTCTAGTACCTAAAGTAAATAATTATTATGGGAAGCGCACGAACAAACACTTAGTACCAAGTTTAATGAATTAAATTCCTTATGAAATTTTAGCAGTTATTACAGATAAAAACTATAAATTAAAATGAAAAAAAAAAGTGTGTGTGTACTTATGTACACGCGTTAGAAGTTGTACTTCTTCGGCGTAATAAGATAAAAATCTTTTTAAAAACTAAAATGTTATCTATAGCTAACTTCATAGCTAACTTCATCATGTCGGTTTTTCGTGACGGTGTGCGCGCGAATCGTAAAAATTTACCCTCATATTTTTTTCCTAACGCGCCAAAAGAAGTATAACTTCAAAAATTTTACGATATATTACAACAACCATAAAACATTAAAATAAAAATTCTCACTGCAATCAAAGATCAACATGTATAACTTTGCAAACGAAAGAATCCGACGCTGTTCAAAACCGGTTCCTTGTCTGTTTTACTATGCGGTGTAAGCGTTGAGACGTAGCAATAAGTGCGGAGTTTTTTGTTTTTAAATAGCTTATTAAAACGTAGTGATTAGTTGTAATGTTTTTGGCATGCGGTTCACTATATTTGTTGTGTATATCAAGCAAATCAATACATATTATAAAACAAAGTCCTCCGTCGCGTCTGTCTGTCTGTCTGTTAGCGATTTACTCGAAAAGTACTAAACGGATTTTCATTCTGTTTTCATCAATAGATAGAACAATTCTTGAGGAAGGTTTTAGTGCACAGTAAGTTTATGTTTTGTACAAACCAACTATATTACAACGATATTAGTTCTATATGTCGGCAAAAAATAAGCCGATCGGGACCTTTCTTCGAAAACGCTGAGTTTTAACAAAACAATATATGGTGGAATTTTTCCTCTTCGATAGATCTCAAAAAAAGTAAGCAGTGGTATATGTCTATCTTTAAAGAATAACCCACAATAACCGTTTTTTTGCGTTTGCTTAAAGCAGTAAAATGAAGGGTTACTTTAGAACATAATTTTAAATCCGCCGGGGACTTTGTTTTATTATATGTATTAATAACCGAAGCGAAGCGAGGGCGGGCAGCAAATATTAAATACAAATATTTAATACAATACTCTTATCACATTAGCACTGTTTAATGGCTACCAACCAAACTTATTTATAAATTACCCACTATACATATACCACAATATTATATGTTTATTATTGTATTTTTTTAAATGTTACGATTTAAATTGTTGCGGGAGGCATGTAAGCTTGCGGACAAACCAATTTAAGGTTTTTGCAAAGCTTTTTGTTAAAAAAATTGTATATTATTTTATTAAATAAATGAAAAAAAAAAGATTTATTATATTCAAATTATTATAATTCTATAAAATTTCGTAATACTATAAAATTAGAATTATAAAGGTTGAATGTTATTTTTTATGTTTGATGGTTTGAAAGAGATAAGAGGGTCGTGTGATTTCGATAGAAAGAAAACGAGGTAAAGGAAATACTGTAAATGGAGCGTTGTGTAAGCTGTCTCGAAGCGACATTTTCAATCAGGGTTTCAAAATTGTCTGCTTCACTTTGTGGAAGCGTGAGCTGGGTATGTCAGAAAAAAAGTGAAAGAAGGATAAATGTGGGCGAAATGAGAGCACTACGGAAAATCCATGGTGTTACGTTTATCCATTGCATTCGTAACAGTGGAATCAGAGAGAGGGAGAGTGGAATCGAAAAACAAGTTGGTGGCAAAATGAAAAAGGGTATATAACTCCGTAGGTTTGAGCACGTGGAAAAAATTACAGATTAAAAATTTATAAAACGGCTAAAGCTAGAACTAGGATATTCCACGATCAAATATATCTGAGGGTGGTTTCAAGAGGGGACTCTTTCAAGGGGGGGGAAAGGCGTTTTTGTGTGAAAAGAGTAATGAATTAAGAGACGAAGAAGGAAGTCTGCAAGGATCGTGACAAGTGGCACTCGATACTCTATGCACTCAACGCAAGGAACATGGGATCAAGACGTGTATGTATATTTTCACACAAATAAAACGTAACTTAACACTACCACCGACTCCGACTCTAATTCCGAAAAAAATACCTCCGTTATATCCCTAGTAGTTATAATTACTGTTAGGCAATCTACTAATAGTTATACACCTTAAGAATTAAAATTCCTTAATTAAAGGAATTGATAATATGTATCTAATCTATATCCCAGCCTGGAGTGTCGTGGAAATGCACTGAAACGATTAACCCACGACAGTCTACGGCAATCATTAATAATCTATCTAAGATAAGAGATCACGCTACTTTAGATCAGTTGCCAGGTAACGCTGTTATTTTTAAATAAATAACAAAAATATCTTAGGAACAAAACTATAGAAGGCCTATATATGAAGATGGATGATTAATATACCATATATTAATATACCGCCAGACCAGTCCTATGATCGTGCCAGATCTAGTTTCCACAAACAAATCGTGCATGACCGCATAAAGAAATGCCTGCCACTAGCTCGCTTAGCATCTCTTGCCTTACTTTCACTTTTTCTATTATTCCTTATTTCTCAAACACTCATACTCAGAAAACGAGTCGTTTTGCTAGCAGGCTGTAGTTTTTGTACGAAACGTTATCTCTAATGTAAGAGGTTTGTCGGTCATATGTTTAATTTCGATCCCATGTCGTAGGTAACTAACTCAAAACTACAAATACGTAAGATATCACCTAGTTATCTGAAAATCTAAGCTATAAGGAACTTCATACCCATGGCAGTCCAGGCCAGTCCCATGATGACTCCAGGAGGAGTGTCCTCGTACATGCGGTCATGCTTGAAGGTAGGCTTGCCCACCAGCTCGGTTAGCGTCTCTTCCGTCACCTTCACTTCCTCTGCTTCTTTCTTCACTATCTTGAACGCTACTTTTCTCGCAATCTAAAAATCAAGTATGCCGCTGTTAGATATGTACCAGTTGAAGGTCGAGACAGTTTTTACTTCAATGGCTTGAAAACTTTATAAATAAATATATATTCACAAATGCTTGGTAAATATTATTATCTCACGAAACTTCTTTCCTACAAAAGAAATAGTAATATTTCACAGGTATAGTTTAAAAGTGTGATTTTCACCTGGCTGCTACCGTTGCGTCAATGTTTGCCACTGTCCTATCCCGGTGTGGAGGATCGAGTGGGAACGATCCGTAAGCACTTTCAATGTCTATAGGCGGCGTGTAATTTTATCACATCCGTCTGCTAATAGGACTTCTAGTCTTTTAAAACTCTCGCGTTTTACACAGTCGGCTGTCATCTTTAAATTGTTCCTTTTGCGTTTACGTTCTACAAATACGATTAAAGCAAATCTCCTTAGAGTAACCCCCCATATTTATTTTCCGCCGCATATATCCAATTCTTAGAGTTGAAAAAAGCCTTACTAACCCGTGGTACGAATGTCCTAGTGCAATTATTGTTTTTACATTATTACATCTTCCATTATTTTTAAGCCAGTCCAGTTCAACCCGAAAAACTAAGCATGATGTTGGATATGTGATGGTATGTATATGATGGTAGGGAGGTGTAATCTTAACCTTACCAAGAAGAGGTGAGTCCAAAAAATGCTAGAAAAACATTAAGTGATTACCTATTATTTGAAAAAACCGATAGCGTAAAATGTAATGAAGAATAAGGTCAAACCTTCTCAATGTGTTTCTGTAGATTCCTGACTCCGCTCTCCCGGCAGTAGGACTTGATGAGTGTGTGCAGCGCTTCAGGCTCCAGCTGCAGCTGCTGGTCGGTGAGGCCACAGTTCTTCTGGGCGGTCGGCACCAGGTACTGCTGGGCTATTGCCAATTTCTCCTCCGCTACGTACCCTGGTGAGAGACGAATATATTGTAAACACATAACAAAATCTTTATTTCCAAGTTTCCGTACACAACACATGGAACTAACAAGTTAAACTAAGCGTCTTTTCATATTCTGGACACAGTTTACGATACTGATATTTTCGATGTTTTAACTACATCTGACAAAATTTGTATCGTAAAGAGAACGAGTGGACACAGACATGGTAGAGATATTACAGAATAAAACTATCAGAAAGTAAAAATAACAGACAGGTAAGAGACCCAAGAAACGCTCTTTGGATGCCGAAATCAAACTGGGTTTTCAAACGTAAGGAAAAATCGTAATTAACGCTAACATGATGATAGAAAGTAAAAATTGCCTCGAAAAAATGGTAAAAGCGTTTTATCTCCCTTCTAAATGACAAGTATTGCACTTATAAATAAAGTGTTCACTGTCTAGGAAATGTTCATCGTAATTGCATATGTTTTGCTTTTTTTTATTTTATATGTTAATTTAATATATGGCTTCTATTATTTGAGTATGTTACCACAATTTATTATAGAGCTTCTTCTAAATGGTAGTCGTTTTGAAAAAACGCTTAAAAGCCACCGGTTCTAACAATTTTCTAGGTAATTGAATATATGTTACAATATTATATTGTATGTACTTGTTTTTTAAAAATTTAATTATTACAAAGAAATGAATATCTTCTGAATATAATTTGTTGGTAAAATAATAAATTGCTAATATTTTAAACCTATTTGATGGCTTATTGATAGGCCGTGGTCACGACGGGAGTATCCCGTATAAATAATTAAAAATGTTATTAATTCGCGACGATTTAAGTTTAAAATCTTTAGGTGTTAATGTTTAACATATTTATATAATGAATATTATTATTCCATACCGGACATATCGATAAGCTCCATGCGGTCCCGCAGTGGTTCGGGTATATGCTCCACAACGTTGGCAGTGCAAATAAATAACACTTTAGACAAATCGATGGGGACGTCCAAGTAGTGGTCCAGGAAGTTCGCATTTTGTTCCGGATCCAATAGCTCTAAGAGTGCTGACGATGGGTCGCCGTGGACGCCTCTGTACGATAAAAAAATATGGCTCTATATCAACATTTCTATAAACTTCTATAAATTTTAAGGAAAGAAAAAATCTTCCTTAAAATTTATAGAAATTTATCCCAAGCACAGGGCAAGTGCTAAAAATAAAAATATATTTCTATCAACGTTAATTTGGAGGACATAAAGCACTTTGATCATACTTATTTTGTGATACACACATAAAAAAATTATTATAGTTACCAAAAAATAGTGTCTCGTAAATTAGGACTATATCTCGAATGTATGCCTGACTTCGTATGTACATAAAAAAAATAATGAAATCAAAATTCAAATATTATGTAAAAAATTAAAACTAATTTGAAAATTGCTTGTAATTTATTAACAAAAATTTCCAAAATGTAGTGCAAATATATTCAAAAAAATAATAAAATTGTTTGAAGATTTGTTATCAAGTTCACAGCATATTTACCACATGTGTACCCAACAAGTAGAGTACTCACTCATAATCAGAATATATAAAATGCAGTTTAAAAAACATTCTATCTTAACATTTCACCTCCCCTAAGGTCCATCGCATCCAAGTATTACGTATACATGCATTTTAAAGACACGGGGTGTATTTTAAAACGTTACAGGGACGCCGAGGGCAGATGAAAAATGGGTAACATAGCAATATTTATTTATTTAGACTAGTGGTCGCCTATTGGTCGAAATCCGACCATAATAATTTTTAGTATCTTGTTGATAAGAACGCCATCTTCATTTCTCAAGACCAACTACTTTGTTTCCAAACTTTTTAGTGCGCCATCTGTGATATTTTATCGTTATCATCAGTATATTCGTATGTGTGTGTCAAATGCATGGTAGTGTGGGTAATGTTTTATTTATTGATTTCATGTAGGTACTTTGTAAGCATTATTATTGAAAAATGTTAGCGTTCTGCACTTCTCCTACACATAAACTATAAGTGTGCCAAATTTTATGCTCCTGCGTCCGCGCAATTTTTGTGAAAAGGGGCCCAAAGTTTTGGCATCCCGTATTAATATATAGATAATAAAAATCAGGGGGTTAAAATCTTATAAGGTACTTTACCGACTTATCGATACTTCGCGCAACCTTATTGTGAGTTTTAGATAAAATGGGCTTTGGATTGGAATGTTCCGTAACGTTTGGAGAGGTAGAGGAGACATGACATGACAGAAACACATTAGGGTGCTTGAGGAGATAAGGAGAGAGAAAATCTTAGAGAATTGCGTTACGTTCGTTCAAAACCGACCGTTCAAATATGAACGGTCGGTTTTTTATTTTGATCTTTTGCTACAAACGAATAGTTGTTGCCTGCGTTATTAGTTGAGTCGAGCCCTATAGGAACAATTGATAATTACAACTTATTTCTCCCTCCATCTTTTTACTATTCCAATAACTCCAACTCAATTCCACAACACTTGAGATATTGCTAGATTCATTCTTATCTGAGGGCCAACTAGTGCGTTTGTATCATTATTATTATTATCATTTATTTTCACTATCTCTTATTTCCTACGTTTATACATTTAACATAAAAAAATAATATTAAAAATATAAACATAAAAAACAGGTTACCAAAAACGGTGGTCTTAAAACTAAACCGTCAGTGGTCAGGGCGACAGAGTGAGGAATCTCCGCACAATGCGTGCCGTCCCCAAAATTGCTGCCTTCTGAATTCGGCCCTTAAGCCAGGGTTGTAGAGCGAGTCTCTTAAGATGTTGGTCGAGACTCTTCGCTATTAGACCGTTTACTGACACGACTATCGGGACAATTATTGTTGAGTCAACATCCCACATGTCAGTAACCTCGTGCGCTAAGTCTATGTATTTTGTCAATTTTTCCTTCTCAGCTTTCACGAGGTTAATGTCACATGGAACTGTGATATCAACAAGAAAAGCCCGGCGCTCCAACCGATCTACCAGCACGATGTCAGGCTTATTGGCGACAATAGTCCTGTCCGTGATGATAGATCGGTCCCAGTAGAGCTTTGCATGGCTATTCTCAAGAACTGGCTCCGGTGTATACTTATAGTAAGGTACTTCAAATCTGACAAGTCCATATCGAAGAGCAAGTTGCTGGTGGATTATCTTGGCTACTTGGTTATGCTTATGCAAGTACTCGCCGTTGGCAAGATGAGAACAACCGGATATTATTATTATTATTATCGTCATCAACCGGAGGACGTCCACTGCTGGACATAGGCCTCCTCCAAAGAGCACCATAAGTCACAGTCACCAGCCGCTTGTGTCCAGCGACTCCCTGCGTCTTTGACCAGATCATCAGTCCATTTGTTGCATTTTTTTAAACCAGTTTGAATTATTTTAAAAATATATTATACTAGATAAATTCGGAGTAAAACAATTTCCCTTTCCCAAAATATGGAATTTTCTCTGCTATACCAATACCTACACAATTAGGATGTGTTATATATATAAACCTATGGGAATAAATTATCTAAACAACTGTGAAAACCGAAATTTGTTACATAATTTTAAAGATCTAAGCATACATATAAGAGAGAGGGAAACGACTTTAATTTACTTTATATAATGATACGTTATAGAAACCCTCTTCCTAAATCCATGTCTATTATAGCTATATAATTTGACTGTCTTTAAAGGCTGTTTAGCATACTTCTATCATCGACACCAGCATCGTATTGCGTCCACTATATATCATTATGTTAAGCTTTAAAAACATTTTGGTCTTCGGCTAGTCGTGGATGCACCGGTTGTGCTAACATGAGGCATTGAAGTAAGGCACTAACTTGCCAATCTTATCGACCTCGTCGATAAGCACCAAAGGGTTCTCGGTGTTGGTTTTCTTGAGGCACTGTACGAGTTTCCCCGGCATGGCGCCAACGTAGGTCCGCCTGTGGCCCTTTATCTCCGCCACGTCCGTCATCCCCCCCACCGAGAACCGGAAGTACTGCCGGTTCAGCGCACGGGCTATTGAACGAGCTGGAACAAACTATCTTATAGTATTTGTTAAAAAAGTCGCCTCCATCGGCATTATATATCCCCAAAGTATGATTTGAACGGATAGTTATTAAACTGCGTTAACTAACTATATTTGCCATGTGTTGGTCCGGGCTCCTTTGCAGAATATATCATCTGCCGTCCTGCCAGGCAGTTCGTAAAAGGCGAGCATAGGCTTGCCGTCACTAACACCGTGACATCTAACTAAGTGGTAGAGTTTAGCATCCGGATTGGTACCACCGCCTTACCTATTCCTGCCGCCATAACATCATGACGTGTTCCGGTTCGGAGGGTAAGGTAGCCGGTAAACTTACTTTTGCTCGAGGCCTAACATCCCGACCTCAGGTTGGCAACGCACCATTACCACCTTTGGTATCTCTAGGCGGCGTGAATTTCTTACCATCAGGAAATCCGTCCGCTTATTTGCCTTCCATTATCATAAAAAAAGACAGGATTTGAACTTGTAACCTTTCGTCACAGACCCACAAATGCTCTAACCATTTGAGCTACTGAGGATTCAAGTCCCGTAGCAAAATGTATGTTAGGATTATTGTGCAAGTCTAACTACTGCACGGCACTCTACCAGCAGTCGTCTTCCTGACACTGACCCATCTTTTTCTTTTAACCAGCGCTCATCTTTTAGGAGCTGTCAGGCAGCAAATCGGATGGTCTATTCTAAAGCGGACCCGAACCAAAACGGGTTACCAACTTTAAAACCATCTACCATCTCCTCGATTAAATCTCATCATCTTCAGCTTTCCCTAAATTTACCCAACATTTCATGCCCTAAATGATTCCTCCGTGCCATAGTTGTCCTTACCGTGAATTATTTAAACGTCTTCTATAAAATTTAAGAACAGAATTTACCTATACTAGTTTTCCCGACACCCGGTGGTCCATGGAAGCACAGGATCTTGCCCTGAGTGGTCCCTTTCAGTTGAGACACCGCTATGAACTCCAATATTCTCTTCTTAATATCCTCCATGCCGTAGTGGTCTTCGTCCAAAATAACTTGAGCGTCTTCCAGTTTGAGGTTCTCTTCAGAAGTGATGCCCCAGGGCAATGAGGTCAGCCAGTCTAAGTAGCATCGAGTCACACTAAAAAAGTAAAATACAGGATAAAACTGTATTTTCAAGACGTTGAAAATAGCAAAAAGAGGAAAAATAATATATTTAATTCCTTCACGCTTCAACTTTTGGGTATACTTTATAGTACAATGTAAGAAACACTTCTTTACAATATTGGAAGATAAAAAAAACTTTTTGATGATAAGAAATACACACGAATTTGTCTTCTATAGACTCGAAACGGTTTTTAAAAACTCGGAATGGGTGGACTTGATCCTGCGAATTTCGTCTCTAGCTGTCAATGCTCAGTCAGTTGAGATACTGAGGATTCAATTTATGCATTTTTTTAAGTGAAAACTTCTTTAGCGGCGTTGCGCACTTTTTTTAGATGGTAAAAACTTCTAAACTCGCGTCAGCACACGTGACCTGATCGAAAATTAGACGGCACAGGGCGCTTGAGCGAATAAGACGGCGCAAGGTGCTTGCGCGAATATTCGTATTGTCATGTTTGTGTACGATAGCGCAATAAGTGAATATTGTATTCTACCACATAAATGATAGTACTTTCATAGTGATAATTAAAGCAATTCGTGCAAAATTATTCCCTAACCATTTCAAATTTCAAAATTGCACAACGTTAATTTTCAAGTTTTCACTTTTGCAGGCACTCCCGGAGTACAACCCGTTTTTTTTATACAAGAGGAAGCAAACGAGCAAGTGGATCACCTGATGGAAAGTGATCACCTCCGCCCACGGACATCCGCAACACCAGGAGTATCACAGATGCGTTGCCGACCTTTAAGGAATGAGTACGCTCTTTTCTTGAAGGTTCCTAAGTCATAATCGTTTGGGAATACCGCCCTCGGTAACTGATTCCACAGAGGTGTAATACGTGTAAGTAGTAGTGCCGATTCGAACGCAACGCTTCAGGACTGTGGGCTGGGCGGACAATAGACTGGAACATTAATATTCCTACACTACAAAGGTACTAACTTGAACTCCGAGCTGTGGCTCTCGAGGAAGTTCAGTTTGTTCAGTTCCTCATCGATAACGGTCTGGACGGCCTGCGGCACTTGCTTGTCGGCGAGCCGCTCGCGGAACTTGTCGCCAATCGCGTCTTTGTCGTCTTTTTCTAGGCCCAGTTCCTTTTTTATCACCTGTTCATCGTATGTCAAAACGTGTATGAGCAGATATTGCACACACTACACCCGTATAACAACATATCGTGTGTCATAGAAACCACTTAAATTGGAAAAATAAAAGTTATTTGCGTGGAAGAGCAGATTATTATCTTGAACTAGCGGCCCGCCCCGGCTTCGCACGGTTATGAAATATACATATAAACCTTTCTCTTCAATCACTTTATCTATTTAAAAAAACCGCATCAAAATCCGTCGCGTAGATTTAAATATTTAAGCATACAAAGTTACACAGGGACAGATGAAGCGACTTTGTTTTATACTAAGTAGTCAGGGACGGCGTTTGGGTATGGCGCAGTTGGGCAACCGCCCAGGGCGCCGAGATGTAAAGGGGCGTCAGATCCTGTACGCTATATACTATTTACCTTTTAGTATGGTTTTGAACAGCATGTAGGGGGCGCCGTATAAATTACGCCCAAGCGCTGCTATTACTAAAACCGCTACAGTATGTAGTGATAGTGATTTATTTCCTGAGCAACGCCAATACAGATAAACTCACAGTAAAGTCTAACATTGTATGGTCATGTTCTGCGAAAACCATCAGGCTATGTGGGTAAGAAATGCCTAAACGCTATTAAACTTCTAGGAGCTGCTAAAGACGCCGATCTAAAAAACGCTAGCTGGATGTAGTGAAACATAACAGGTCCGCCAATTGGGTTTTTGAATTAGTTTTTTTTTTGCGATAAATAGATAAGTTTCATAACAAAACTATTTAAAAAAAATTGCAATAATTCAAAAGTTATATCAAAATAAAAATAAGTTTTTGAATCCAGTACCGAAGACACGCCGACAGCTCCCGAACAAACCCGAGTGAATGTGACGTCATAATGTTAGTTTAGTTAGTTAGATGTTTAAGTAATGTATTCATTAATTTTTATGTAATAATTTTGATTAAATTGAAAATTTAAATAATTTGATAAAAATATATGTTATGTATTGGACTAGATTAAAATGAATGAATTTCGTATTATAATGATTTTTCTGTCGTTACAATGATATCAAATAATTATTATGGTTTATGATTTTTTTTTCTAGTTAAAAGATGATATGGAAAATTATATTTATTATACAAAAATGGGAGGTAAAGCAAAGATTAAAATTGATGTGATATCATACAAGTTTGTCAACTTAATCGTAAAAAACAAGGCGGTACAACGATTATAAGATAGCAAGCTACTTCAGACTTCTGTTGCGAGTTGGATCTTCATTTCTGCGTGTAATGCTAACGCATGTTTACAACCACCTGTTCACACAATAGAAAAGGTGCTTATTACTTAGAACATAAAAAAAATACAATTGAATAGGAGTATAAATTACTGTTCAAGCTGCACAGTCATGGCATTGAACATGTTGAATTTTTCTTTACTTTTCATTAATACTTAAAATAACTGAATAAACTTTGCTTCGAATTCGATGTTCAGGACAAACCCATCCTTTCAGGATACATATATTATTTTTACGACAAAGTTGAACATAACCTATAGCTTTGTCGCCGTAACTCTCACACGATACTCTACAATTTATAAAATAAATATTTATATTGAACATATATGAAAAATAAATATTTAAATATTTCTATTGACATTATTTTTAACAGGCTTTCCTTGATGCCTTGGCACCTCAAACTTCAGCAGATTCGAACCGAACATCATTTGTCAAAAAATTGTTATCAAAAATATATCAACATCAGGAATATTATCAGACTTTGCCTTTATAAATCCTTTGTCACACATAGGCAGACGGAATTAAGTAACAAATTTTTTAGCAATAAATTTTCGATATTATTGTCAAGTCACTTGTAATTGCCGTAAACGCTATACTATTCTTGAACAGCTATAACATTATGACGTCACAATAATAGTGTCGCGTTCATAGTCACGTGATTTTTTATTCAATTTTATCAACTTTTAATTGCGTAAAATTAAATTAATTTTTTTTTCAGTTTTTCGCATGACACATCGATATAATTAATAACGAAGTTTTAAAATACATAAAAAAAATCAATATCTTTTTTTTTCAAAATCCCAATTGAGTCACCCTTATGGATATTTAAGAGTGTACAAATCGGAAAAGCTAAGCGTCATTAATAACCAGGATTATCGCTAAAATAATGATATGTTTGCCTTATATAAGAAGAGATTCTACATTGCGATCTAACTTAAAGTTAAATAAGCAATTTTCATTTCACATGTACTAAGTTACTGTCGCTAGGTATAAGTGCATTAACATTTACTTATTACCTCTAAAATAAGTCACATCTGTATTAAGCACCTTTACGTAGTTTTGGCACTAGGTTCACTAGTCTACACTAGTTCATACGGTTTCATCCTTTTTAGTCTTGAAACTGTATGTTTGTGAGTGTTGGGGAGCTAGATTGCCATGTTCACATGACGGTAAGATTCGGCACTTTTTTATTATTTCACTGTCGGACTCCACTTTGAAAAATAATCTAAGAATGAAGATCATCGTTTTTTACATAGCATTATGCATTAGCAATGTCGCTTTATTTTGGAATCACTGGATACACTGTAAATTGTATTTTTTGCAGTATTTTGCTCTAGACTAGTATAAAGATTACCTAAAAACTCTATCTGAAGTTGGTTAGATCAGAGTCTATCACTTTTATATACAGTTTTTTTACTGTAATTTACACTAAATGTTAGGTGGCGAAAACTAGAGAGCCGAGTTAACAGTTAACTAATTTAAAAAAAATCATTTTTTCAACATTTAAAAGAATGATTTCCCTAAATGATCAAACAAAAGAAAAAAACCTTTTTTCGTCTATTTTATAGAGAGTTACCAAATTTACCTTAAGTTGTTCGTGAAGAATGTATTTCCTGTGTTGCTGTTTAACCTTTTCTTCAACTTCTTTCCCAATTTTCTGTTGCAACTTTGAAAGTTCATACTCCTTTTTTAGAAGTGAAAGAGACATCATCAACCTCTTTGGTATCTAAAAAAAGATTAATTTTATTGAAAGCCCTGCTCTATACTGTAACAATGCAAGTCATTTCTGTATTTATAAACATATAATAAACATTGACGGCAATTCTGCTCTTCACCAACTAAACTTATTCATTTTCTATGTATGCTATCCTTTTCCAATGACACAAAAAATAAAAAAAATGGAACGCTTTAGACACCTTGAATTAGTCCGGACATGTCAATAGATTAAAATTCTGCAGAAATGTTACATACAAACTTACCTGACAGTACCAATCATGTTTTGTGTCTTTTTTTACTATTGGCGAAAGATGATAGTGTTATACCATCGGTGATAAAATCGTCACTGGTTCACATGTTTGCATATCATGTCATTGACAAGTCTAAAATGTGGTCCATTACTTATCTTTTTGTTTCATTAGATAAAGATAGCATACACATAAAATAAGCTTAGTTGGCGCTCAGCAGAATTACCGCCAATCTTCGTGTTTTTATAAACAAAACAAACTTTTCCAGATATAATGAAAACGAGAGAGGACCAAATGACTCATTAGTGGTACTCACGTCCATCTCCTCGAGCACGGCCTGCAGGTCGGCGGGGTCGGCTCCGGTGAGCGCGGCGCCGAGGTCACTCAGGTACACCGGGTTGTCCACCACGCGCTGACCCTGCGCTAGCATGTGGTGGAGGGACTCCCTGAATAGAAAATACTAATTCAATTAAAACTATACATCCATTATGTCGTGTTTCTTACTTGGAATAAAAATTAAACGTATTTCAAAAAAAAAGTATCTTCACGCCTATATCCCCGAAGAGGTAGACAGAGGTACAACCAAGGCACCCACGACTAGCCGAAGACACTAAGTCCCACAATGTGATAGGTGGCAAACCTATCGCCAAACGGGCACATTTCCAATCCCGGCCAACATTTTTTTTATTAGAAAATTGGAAAAATCCAATTTTCTTTGTGTTGACCGACCCGGGATTCGAACCCGGGACCTCATGCAGTCAAGTCTAACACCCGGACCGCTAGACCACAGAGGCGATAATGTATTTTATGTACCAAAATACAATAATAAATTGTATCTGTATTCAATATCTATGGTGAGTTACATACAAGTTTGTTGCTACAGTTATCGTATTTTAGTACATACATATTATTTATGTATGTCTTATGTAATCAAAACCCATATTGCAAACATATTATAATTTGCTTTACCTTACTTTTGAGTTAGATTAATTATTTAAGTGTATACATAATATGTACATATTATGTGTTATGAAATGTTTTTTTCTCTGTGCTGCCAGACTAATTAGAGATGAGCATAGGTTAAATTGGTCTTTACCTACAAGACTACTGATGGTGGAATGCAGTGCTGACATTTATCCGGGTAGGAAATCACCACTTGACCGATTCCTGCCACCATAATAGCAGTGAGATGTTGCAGTCAGGAGTATAGGGTAGCCGGTAAACTTGCACCTCTGACCTGGCACACACCAGCCACAGAACAGAGACCACATACAACATCTAGTGTCTGTAGGTCACGGTCATCTCTTACCATCAAGAGAGTAAGGTGCTTATTAGCCGTCTTATCACATAAAAATATAAATGTATTATGTTCTATTATTAATATAACAAAACATTTAAACACAGCAATCTATTTCGCCTCTGTGGTCTAGTAGCCCAGCGTTGAACTTGACTTCATGAAGTCCCGGGTTAGATTTCTGGGTCAGGCAAAAAAATAAAATACATTTTTCAAATTAATAAAACGAAAATAAATAATTAATGAAACGAAAGTTGCACGGTATTGGCTATGGATCCGGTTGGCAATAGGTTTGTCATCTATATTCTATAACATTAACGAACTTAGTGCCTTCGGCTAGAGTATAACTCTAACTCTTCAGGGATATAGGCATGAAGATACTCTAATCTATTTATGCATAAAAATAGTTTAAGAAAAATCAAAAACCACACATAAATATCCATAATATTCAGAACAGCCTTCGTCATACTAATTGTTTGGTTTTGTATACTAAATTGTGGCCTGATAATACCTAACAAGCCGAACATAAAATCAACACAACATATTGGACCGCCTCATTTGCCGAGCAGTTAGTATACATGTCTTTCTCCAACTACCAACAGCGAGGATCTGGTTCGATTCCTGACGGAGGTTTGTGTGATGAACATCATTGTCTATATTTCCAGGTCAGGGTATTTATTAAATTTACATAGGTATCTATTTAACTATTTCTATGTATTAGTATCATTGGCTAACAACCACAGCACAGGCATCAAATTTGCTTACTTTGGGTTAGATCATTTTGTGTAATTCGTCCAGAATAATTATTTTCAACCGTTCTGAATCGACCTTTGGAAAATTGTGTATTCCACAAGTATCTTTTTGAAATAGTTTAATTTGACTAACATTACCTGTACAATGGATTCATATTAATAATATCCCGTATGGTCTTGATAACCTCCTGTGTAAGGGCCTTCACTTCCTCATTCTGTTGGAACTTCTCATGCATCATATTCTCCACTTTCACCATCAGAACCTGATCGGGCGGGGGTTTCTCCACTTCCTTTTCTTTTTCAGTATCGTTTTTCCGTCTAGTGTTTCTGTATTTTCGGCGCCGCCTTTCCGCGTCTGTCTCTTCGCGCGTAACGTTAAATTCCACGTTAAATACGGGAAACTTGAGCTTCATTTCTGAAATTATCGATTTCAGAAATGAAGCTCTTATATCTACATGTATTTAAAGCTTTTATATTTTATAGTAAAGTTATCATAACACGTAAATTTAAAAAATATCCCCACTGTCGCACTTCAAAAGTTTAAAATTTAACTAAAAACTGGCCCGTGAATAAGATATTCTCTTTTATTTTACATTGTTCACTTTCCCTTGCAGCCACAGGTACTATAAGGATAGAATGAGCATCAGTTACTCCTAATAATACAAACTATCTAAGTACCAACCAGTTCCAACCAACAAGTTTCCTAAAAAATTATTCAACAAAGAAAAAATAATCGCTATTTTGTTATAAGTATGATATTATTATGTATTTACATATCAGTTTAGTCAAAAAACTATTTTTTTGATATATTAAAGACAATTCAAATTTATTTATTTCTGTAGATATTTATTTGTAAAGGTATTTCTATAAATATCTAAAAAAAGTAATTGATTTTCAATAAAATTCAACAACCTCCAATCATACAATGTTTACATGACACACCCTAATTAGTGTGCACAGGTTTGCCTATCATTGTTGTACTCTTATTTGACGGTTAGATAAGCTGTTAACTACTGACATCCTAACTTCAGAACAAAATCAACTTTTTTGGTTTCTACTTAATAACTATCAAGAAATTCTTTTCGCATACATTTACTGACCATATATTTTTAACTTCAACAATAGAAAGCTCACCTGCCGGGCCGGTCTCAATTTCGTCCTCAATAAACTGGCCAGTTATCTTTATCCTCCTGTGTGCCATAACGACAAGACGTAATTTGTAATCCATGTCCTGCATTTCGTGAATTTGTGCGAAAACACCAACATCATGAAGATCTTCTAAATTTGACACAACATCAGATTTCTCATCTTCCTTTTTTCGAAGAAATATACCAACATATGGCTGATTCAATTTGACTTTTCTTCTTATTAGATCTATAAGTGCAGGATTTGAGATCTGTAATGATTGAAAAAGCAATGTTTGCTATATTAATGCACACCACTTTTTAAATATATCATAGCCGCAGTAAAGGGGGTACAGTTGTAAAATACCCGACAAACATTTTTAAATCTGAGGTTGAAGCATAGTATAAACATTGTCATAAATAAAGTACCCAGCTATGAAGCACAGAAACTTCCATTTTCACTGGTGAGGCCAAAGCTCTTTTGGAACCTATCAACTAATGCTTCTAGCTACGGCTAATGACATAGTAATAACTTGAACAAATCTTTATTTTTTCCTGATTTTCCTTAACGGTTTACATCTTTTCCCTAGTAATCCTTTTAGATCCACAACAAAATTCCCAGTAATTTTAAAGATAAAGGAAACATAGTACACTTGTTCCCTCTTAAATTTAAAAATAAAACTAGGTTGGACCCCATTAAAGTTAGCGCCCGTTGGGACGGGCCGGGACGAGGCGCATCGCAGCTCAATAATCCGCCTTGATCGCTTGCATAGATTTTGTATGGAGAAACGCCCACTGTTAAGGGACGCATCGGCGCTGATTTTTCGGCGGCGGATTTCCGTTCGGCACTCCGCGCGCATTCCCCGATGCGGCCTACAGATTTGTACGTTAAAATTTTGTATACTATTGTATAACTAACTATTTGTATACTCTACTCTAGTACTGAATAACAAAAATCCGCCGATGCGATGCGGCTCGGCCCGCATCAGTGTGCTTTGCAATGCGATGCGCCCCGGCCCGACACGCTCCGTTCCGTTGGCAATGGGCGCTATCCTTTAGTATTCAAGGGGTAAGTTTGCTAAATTCTGTGCTAAAAAGGGCCTAAGAATTGGGGATACCAATAAATAAAAAATCGTATCCTCATATTTAAATTCTATTACTCAAACTGGAAAACTCATTGAATGGAATCTAACATGATCGATTTCTAAACTCAATGAAGGTTGATATTATGTCAACGTAGAAAAAGTCTCCAAAAATAGCGTATTTTTTCAATTGAAAAAACTGTTATTTCTTGTGTAATTAGGTTACAACTAGAGTACTCGTATACCCCTGTACATTTGAAAAAAATATGTGTAATAGACCACTTATTATGAGAATGTGCCTTAGACGAAAGAACTGTGGAATATATACATATCCTAACTATAACATATCCCTACATAAAATCCTCCCAAAAGAAATCCCCTTTCCTACTAACTTGGCGTGTTTTTGTTAAATTTGTATCCATCATTTAGCAACATCCTCAGCAAAAATGTAACACATCACATTGTACAAACCTAGCGATTGGCAAGTTCTTAGGTGATTGTTAATTTCTAACAGATATCTATAAGGTTAATTGTAGCTGTGGTAGTTCAAGTGTAGAAACAAACTAAGCGAACTATTTTAACACATATTAAAGAGCATATCAGCGCAATTAAGAAAAATTACCCTCAGAAGTCTGCTATTGCTGAACATCTTTTAGACTCATCCATCAACCATTGAATAGAACTACATAAACCACAAATAGTTTCTACAGAATACCACTACATTCCTCGCCTAGTACATGAAACTATTGAAATTCGAAACACACTAAATAATTTCTATAGGAAAAATGGTTTTAATTTGGCCCAGGCGTGGGATCCAATTGTTGGTTGGTGCCGGGCTGAATATATAAAAAGTGCCCGGAAATTATAGTGAAAAGGATGTTACAAAAATAAGAATTAGACAGAGTTTAGACAGAGTATTAGTTGTAAGGTACATTTATCAGTAGATCCTCCTGTCAAAAGTTCCGTGCCGCAGTCCCGCCGTGACCACTGTCGACAAATAAAATTTAAAAAAATATATCGTGAGTATCCCATATAAAAAGTTAAAAATTCTAATCCAAGGCCATTCGTGGTCTGAATTACATGAATTATCCGAAACGGTATTAATTATTGTAAAGAAAAGGTTAGTTCTCATCTTCCAGCCCTTAATTTCTCAAAACTAACATCCTTACTTTTGCTCTTAATGTCGGTTCTCAGCCGCCGCCCTCGTTTACGTCGCGGCTTCATTAATATGCCACCAATATGGACTCGAAACTGTACTAAAACTGAACGAGTTAATTTCCTTAAATATTAAGGAGTTATAATTGACAGTGGAAGCATCATATTCGAACTATAGTGTCGAAAGTCCATAAACTTCTCTTTGCTTTTAAAAATATAAGATGTGTAGTTAATTTTCAATATTTAAAATCAGTTTTTTTAAGCCTTATCTCAATCAGTTGTAACACACTGTATTCCAGTCTAGGGAAGCTCTGTAAAGTCACATATGTTTCGTGTGTAGAAAGAGCAGAACAATTTTAAAAATTCTCGGGAACAAACTGATTCGTTTTCCAATATACTTGTTAAGGCCCCATACTTAGTCAGCCAGAAGAGCCAATCAGTGCACTCCCCCGTTCCATGATTACTATGAAATATCGCGCTCTAAAGTAAATGTCTTAAGCGCCAAATCACTATTTTTGACATTATAAAAGTAATTTGAAAAAAAATATAAAAACTGAAATAGTTATCTTTTAGGTATAATACTTATCTATGTTGATGTTAAATCTGGTGTCAATATTTTCATAATTGAAGTAGATAGACGGGTTTTGCTAACAAAAAAGGGTTAACTTTTTGATTTTTTTCTATCGAGCAAAGTGAAATGAATTGTGTTTTGTAAACACTAGTCTTATAAAGCATATTAATGTTAATCTTGTGTATTTTTGTCGCCAAGATCCATAATTGCTTTGTATGAAAAAAAACATTATATTGCTGACGTATTTTAGCATACATGGCCCCTTAAATCAAGTTTTAACAGTAAGGCAATTCTTTATAAAGCAAACTGTACTAAGAAAACACCCTCAATAGCATTTGATCCTCATATTGGTGTCACTAAGCGGGGTGTCAGACAAAGTATGCAAAATTGAAAAAAGACATACTGGAAAAAGACATATAATAAACTCAATAAGAATAATAATAATATCCCCAGACAAGTTACACAAATTGAATCTAACCTCAAAGTAAACAAATTAGGTGCTTGTGTCATGGGTATACACCCAGATCCGGAAATGCAGACATCTAAATGTTCATCACACAAATGTCTGCCACCGTCGGGAATCGACCCCGAGCCTTGCGGTTGGCCTATGTAGTTAGGCATGTACACTAGCCACTCGACCAACAAAAGAAGTTGATTATCTATGTAATAACATTATGTAAATGCAGATCTAAATGTTTTGAATGACTCCAATCCC
>NJDC01000405.1:8151-20858 GCA_002245475.1 Calephelis virginiensis
ACTAACTAAGACAATTGTATTAAAACTTGGCGCAACATGTCGTCACTTAAATCTCTTCGTTGACTGGGGGGTCAGCGAGTACGTCTAACTCCATCAAGCAAACTGGTTAAACTGGTTAAAATATAGGTCAGTACTAACAAGACAACCGGTGATAGTGCTGTGCAGCAGTTTGCCAGGTAGAGATCAATCGCCTTACCTAGTCCTGCTGCCATAATCATAATGTCATATTCCGGTCTGGAGGGTAGCAGTAGCAAACGACTGGGACCAATATGAGGAGTCGGGTCGGGGGGGGGAGTTGGCAGATAAAAAACATTCTACCACTGCTTTCCTATGGTCAGAATTTTAGGACTTATATAGGCTTCCACCTGTTCTATCTAAATTACTACCATCGGATGTGGTCAAATTTCAATACTGACAAAATCGTAGACGAATAAAGCCACATATATAAAATTTTACAGAATGTAAGATGAAATACTGCAAACAACTTTTCACTTACTATAAGGTATTCAAATTTGAAATGAAGATTCTCTACACCTTCATTAAACATCGTTTAAATGCAAACCGGTATCCACAGTTCAAGTAGTTCAGTCGTGGAACTTCATTAGTCTGGTGTCACTTCTTGCTCTAGGTTTGCATGTACATGTCATATTCTATGAATACAAGAGAAACGTATTATCTTTGTGTCAGGTTTCATAAGATATGTAGATTAAATTTATGTTTCAAATCGTATTCACCTTTGGTTTTAGAAATAGGGTTTTTTAGCTTAGATATTTTCTTTGTTGTTCCGGGTCTTCTGTGCAGAAAAGACCATATGCCGTCTTCCCTGGTAGCTCGTAATAGGTGAGCTTAGTATTACTCCATTTGTTGTCCCCGTGTTGGTCCGAGCTCTTTGCAAAATAGAACATCTGCCTTTCTGCAAGGCAGCTCATAAAAGGCGAGCATAGGCTCACCATCACTCGAACCGTGACATCTGACTAGATGGTAGAGTTTAGCAACAATTTGCCCGGATTGATACACCGCCTTACCTATTCCTGCCGCCTCAACGTCAGTGCTTGCCGTCGACATGTTCCGATTCGAAGAATAAAGTAAACTTACTTTTGTTCTATGCCTAATATCCCTTCCTCGGGTTGGCAACACACCATTCCCTATTTTCGACACCAAATATTGCTAGTATAATGCTCCTATCCGGGGAGTAAGGTAGCAAAAAAACTTGTACATTGAGCCTGTCATCCCGGTTACAGGACAGTAGTGTACCCATAACACCTAATAGGCGAAGGTTACCTCTTACCATCAAGAGCCTTGCAGTCGTTATTTGTCTTATCCCATAAATATACGCACTTATATCCAACCAAGTCCCTACACAGTCGGCAAAGAGTATAGAGTGCCAAGTAAGACAATCCTTGCGGACCTGTCTAGCTTCCTCCAGATTTATTGTTTTAGATATATAGGTTTGGGCTATGTTTTTCTACAATTGTTTTTCTAGGTGTACTTTTACATTTTTTTTGAAGTGAAAACTTCTTTAGCGGCGTTGCGCACTTTTTTTGGAATGGGTAAAAACTTCTAATTTCGCGTCAGACCGTCAGAACGTAAGACGGTGCTTTGCGCATGCGCGAGATCTAAAATAAAACGTAGATTCATTGCTGTTTTTGTATTGCTTACATATTTCCGAACAGTATAGGATTCGCAATGGATAATACAAGTACGAGTGTAAAACGATCTCAAAAACTATTGCGATTCGGCCTCTCGCGTTGTTCTGCGGTATTAAACAAAGTACTGTATAGTGTAAACTGTTTCTTGTTTTGAATGCTTTACAGTTTGGGGTAGATAAAATAGATATTAGTTAAGTAAAACATAATTTAATTTGTTTGCAACTTGTAGGTATATCATAATTACTCAGTTAATAGAAATTACAGTATAACATTGTGAAGAAATTAAGTTGTTTTCGAAAAAGTTGTAAGTTTAACAAAGGAAATAATAGTAGAAGGAAAATCATTATACACGTTTATATTATATTGAATTGAATTATGTATAAGTTTGAAAAATTAAATATTTCATCATATTTTATGTCATAAATAATACTATTTGAACTGGCCGAGGTAAATTATGAAGTGGCCCTACTAGTAGGTAGGTAGCGTACTGAAGTTTCATGGTTTAGCATAGAATACTACTAGGTAGGTACTAAAAGTACTAATAAGGTGTACTATTATAGTACATTTTACGGATTGTACGATTGCAGTGCGAATATATAAATGTCCGATTAAGTACAAGACTAATATAATGTCATACCACATAAACGATAGTACTTTCATACTGATAATTAAAGCCATTCGTTCAAAATTACCTATTCCCTAACCATTCGAAAATATCAAAAATGCACAACGTTAATATTCAAGTTTTCACTTCTGCCGGCATTCCCGGAGTGCAACCCGTCTTTTTTTTGTTTTTCTTAGTAAAATACACGTGTACCTGCAACATTTTATTATTTGTTGCTGTTCATTCGTAAAATAAAAGAAGAAGTGACTATCAACATTATATAGTTTGTGCAATGAATAAGAGTTTTGTTTCCGCCTGACCTTCACATCATCTATATAGTTATATTAAACTTTTAAGTACATTTTGTTCTAAATATTTAAACACAAAACATAATCAAACATTTATCATCCCAAAACCTGTTTATTGATTCGCATAAACACTGATAATTTACTAAATAGTAGAGCAGAATGGCAGATATTTTGTTTATTTTATTTAATCAAAGAAAATAACAGGTAAAAAACCTAAGACGTTACAAGCTTAATAATTTTAAAGACTACAATCTTCTTACTTAAAAATAAACATGATAAAACATGATATCTTAAAAAAATAAGGGTAACATATCAGCAAATATATCGACATCTGGTATGTGATTTAGCATGCCTCTGAGCAGTGTTATGCCTCTAGCTAACGGTGCCTTGCTCGCGCGGATAGTGGAGTGGTTATTCTATTCGGACTAAGCCTATTAAGCCTATTCTATTAAGCCTTTCCCAGAAATAGCATACTTTTCCAAAGCAATACTTTACCAGGAACAGTTTTCTACTTTATCAAAATTAGTGCTTGCTATTGTCATATTGCTGCTGCATACAGAAATGTCAATTAACATCTAACCAATCATTTCGTCACATTTTGGCAAAGAAAATATCGACAAAATAATTGATTTTAAAAAATGAAGTCTCTGATTGTGTCCGTAAGTCGTACTTTTCCGAAAACATTGCTTTAAGAATACAAGTTCCAATCCTTAGTTCCTATATATACATGTGTCTATCACTTAGTTTTAGGTCTCAAAATTTCTACTTACCACTACAAAGTCCGAACCACCATTTTAAATTTTAACGTAATAGGGGTTCCACACGGTTGACCGCCTCGTTGGTCGAGTGGCTAGCGTACACGCCTAACTACACTGGCCAACTGCGAGGCTTGGGTTCGATTCCAGACGTGGGCAGGCATTTGTGTGACGAACATTTAGATATTGACAAAGCAGATATACAATGTGGATGGATGTAGGTACCCGGGGAGACCAAGGCTGGCATTTCACGATCAGATCAATCGGATATTATCCGAGGGTGGTGTCAAGAGTCTCCGAAACCGGCGTGTTTGTATGAAAAGGGTTATGAATGTGAAGGAAGCAAGACAGGTTTGTCAGGATCGTGAGGTCTGGCACTCGATACTCTCTGCCTACCCCGTAAGGGACTTGGCGTGAAGATATGTATGTATGTATGTATGTAACATTTAGATATCTGCATTTCCGAGTCTAGGTGTTTATTAAATTTATTCTGGCATCTATTTAAGTATTTCTATGTATTAGAATCGTTGACCAACACCCAAAACACAAGCATATAATTTGCTTACTTTGGGGGTAGATTCAATTTGTGTAACTTGTCCAGGAATATTTATTTATTTATCAAAACATTGGTTTGCATCCGTGTGGAACGTAAATTTAATTCAAATTTTGATATGCCCCAAAGTTTCTAGCAAGGTCTCCTTTGTGGAAGGAGTGATTAGGGCGTAATTACAACCGTCTCGATGATGCTTAACTGTCCTAGATGTTGCGAGCCGCGAGTTTCTAATACTTGCTGGCAATGTCCTTTGTAAAACCAGTATAGCTACTAAGGTAATTTACCTATATCGACACAAAAAATCGTCTATCGTATGGGGATGGTGGAGTTAGGTTATAGAGTTCTTAGGTACAGGCACATTAATATATCCTATAAAATACAAATAGTCCGATTTACACAGACAGACATATAAACGGACAGAGGTTGAATCGTATGATAGTGATGTCGCATGCACCAGTTGAACAAATTAGTTACCGAGCGACATTTTTGGTTTCGGTTTCGAATTTTGCCATAAAAAATGTCAAAATTTTTTTGCGGTTTCAAAAATCCTGTATTTGTCAATTAACGTACATAGTTTGGCAAATTTCACCACCAAATTGGTTTTTCTTTCCTATGTATTTATTTCGTTTTTTAAATATGTTACCTTCGTACTTTATTATGGTCTTTTCATTTCATTTGACAATATTATTTATCTATGTAACTTGCTGTAGAAATGACTATAAAAATTGGTAAAAGTAGTTTAAGTGAAGTTTATTGCACTTTTATATTTAGGAGTTTTTTAACATATTTTAATTAAGCTTCGGTTTCCGTTTCACCGTAAGCCGAAACTAAGAGCGAGGCCAAAATTTCGGTTTCAGCTGAAAAACCGGTTTCGGTCGGATACTAGTTCTTATTATGTAGTACATTTCTTATTATGTAGTAAAAGAGATCATCGACACATTTAACAGAATAAAAATTTAAGTAACAAATAGCTCACTGTATAGAGTCGTGGTGCCTGGCTTTGTTTCCGCGTTTGTACAAAGTTCCGGCCGCAGCCGCCCCGGCCAAAAGCGCCAGGGCGGCAGCCGCACACCCGCCTGCCGCAAACAAAACACCCCCCGAACTTCTGCCACCATCTCCCGCTAGTCTGGCTGTTTCATTACGGGTCACTATTGATGATAAACCTGTAGAAAAATATATATTTAAACCTCATAATCTAGGTATATAAATAAAAAAAAATCAGTGGCCAAATGTGTTGCTAGATGCACATTTCAAGACTGACTGACACTGCTAATTTTTTTAATTATTTTCTTTGTGTCTCAACAACTAATTTTTTTATGAAAATAAAATTGCAAGAGAAACATTAAAAACCATACTTTATTTTTACACTCAAGTGTTATACAAGCTCTTAAGATGAAGCAATGCGAAGTTTGCCGAGTCTGCTAGTCATACATATATACTCAAATGCAGTTCAGCTAAATTGTTATTCCTGTCTTCGTTCCTCACTATGGAAATATCAGGTAAAAGGCAGTAACTACACTAAAGTACTAAACTACATAATAATATTTCTTCTTTTTAATTTAAATAGATCTCTAGTTCCCTTGATTATCGCGTCACACGTTAAGGGTTGGAACAATTTTATTTTGTTAATTTTTAAAGTGAAACTTTTATTACATCGTCTCATTTGTTTTAGTCTGTGTGTCGCATGTTGCGTGACGGTGACGTCAGAGCAGCCCAGCCGGCGTCTATAGTTTATAGTTACAGATCAAGTTTCGCTTTTACTGTGGTTTCATAAAACCACACAATTCTTTTTTTTATGTTAATTGTTGTTTGGAGAAGATTCATATTGAAAGAGTGTAAGTTTACTTTTACACAATATTCAAAGACAACGTCTGTCAGGTCAGCTAGTTTTAATTAGAGAAACAGTCTTTAAGAGCAAAAGAGTTAAGAGCAAACTTTATACATTGAAAGAGACATGGGGAGATGTGTTGTACTCGAAATTTTACATCATAATAATGATGATGTCGTCAGCGTAGACTTTACGTAACTCAAAAATCGGTAATATATCTAAATCCTGATTTATCTTACCACAAAAGAACTATCATATTAGGTTAATAATTGGCCGCATAATCACTTAACAAAGACATAAAAATAGACGGGTTGCACTCCACTAATGTCGGCAGGAGTAAAAACTTCAATATTAACATTGTGCATTTTTGATATTTTGGGATGGTTAGGGAATAATTTTGCACGAATTGCTTTAATTATCAGTATGAATGTACTATCATTTATGCACAAATATTATTTTAATATCAATAACCTGCGTTTGGCTTGACAAAAACTCGCTAAAGTAAGTCCACGTCACTTTTAGGAGCGTTGTCATATTATCTGTACATCGAACATTGCTCGTCTACACATAAAGCTTATTTTCAAGATGGAACAAATAGAGCAATGTCTGTTGATATTATATGTATCTGCTATATGTGAGAATGTAATGGTAGGTATATTGCGGCGTATTATCCTTTGCGCATCCTATACTCTTCGGAAATATCTAAGCAATTCAAAAAAATAATCTACATTTTATTTAAGAACTCGCGCCGTCTTATTATTGCATGCATAGTGCGCCGTCTTACGTTCTGACGATCTGACGCGAGTTGAGAAGTTTTTACCCATTCCAAAAAAATAAGTTTTCACTTAAAAAACACACAAATGTATCGATAACCTCCTGTTTGCAGAATTGGTTATAAAACGTTGGAATTTAAATGTAGAGAGTTGGGAAAAGCTTCGGTAAGTACGTACCTAATACTGAGAGGTTTCGGTGGTAGTAATAAAAATATCTGTGATCGTTAGTTTTTATGGCCAAAGTGTCTGATTGTTTTGGTGGTTAAATTTTAAGTACGCAATCAGTGTGTTAATTGGCAACCCAGAATATCTTCGTAATGGAATTGAGTGAAACAAAAACTTTATTAACACACGAATTGCATACACACCTAAACATATATTAAAATATAACTAAATAAACACCTTAATCACCTCTGTGGTCTAGCGGTCCGGTATCGGGATTGACTTTTTCGGGACCCGGGTTCGATCCCCGGGTCGGGTAACAAAAAAAAACTAGTAATTGTTTATTTTCAATTTTCTAATAATAATAACGTTGTCCGGGATTTGAATTTGTGCCCGGTTGGCGATAGGCTTGCCACCTATCACATTGTGGGACTTATGCTCGATTTCGCCATTTCCCCTTTACTTTAGGGGACCTTTTAACGTCACTTACGGGACTGTTGCAATATAAAACCACCCACTAAAACACGTTAAAAGGTCCCCTAAATATAGGGGCTCTTGGTGAAATCGGGCATTAGTATCTTCGGCTAGTCGTGGGTGCTCTGGCTATGCCTCTGCCTACCTTTTCAGATACAAGGGCGTGAAGATACTTTTTTTTAAACTCCCCTGGACAAGCTGTACAAATTGAATCTAACCCCCAAAGTAAGCAAATTATGTGCTTATGTTATGTTACTCAACCATAATATTGCATATAATTGCTTAACTAGATACCAGAATAAAATTATTAAACACCCAGACCCACAAAAGCAGAGATCACACATTTGCCTGCCCCCATCGGTAATTGTATTCGAGCCTCGCAGTTGATCGGTGGAGTGAGACGTATAAGCTAACCCGTCGACCAACGACGCGGTCAGTTTACGAAAAGTCTCTGACGGTAGGTAGAGAATATTACATTTCAAAATGAATTAGCTATTTGTATTATCAATCACGTCTATATAAGAGAAAGTCATGCTAATTACACTACTTGTAACTCAAAAATGGCTAAACCAATTTGGTTAAAAGTCGGTGGGGATGTAGCTGAGAACCAGGAGACAGACATATGAATTTTTTTATCTCGTTAGACTTTGAGGAAACTAAAGTTACACCCGTTACGTTACGTTACCAGACCAGCTAGTAACTAATAAATATCCCTGGACAAGTCACTACAATTGAATCTAACCCAAAAGTAAGCAAATTATATGCTTCTGTTATGGGTGTTAGTCAACGATGCTACTACATAGAAATACTTAAATAGGTACCAGAATAAATTCAATAAACACCCAGACCTGGAATTGCAGTCATCTAAATTTTCATCACATAAATGCCTGCCCCCGTCGAGAATCGAACGCGAGCCTCGCGGTTGGTCGACGAAGTTAGGCGTGTACGCTAGCCACTCGACCAACGAGGCGGTCGACTAATGAAACACAAATTTGTATTATGGAAACCTTGATTCTTATGTAATAGAAGAAGAGTAAGTAAGAATGCCTTTCTGACCTGATGCACAGGTTAAAAACAGTAGTAACTTATTGAGGTTGGTTACATAATTTCTAGCAATACATACATGTGTACCGATTTTTATAATCTAATTGTTAATTAAGTCCCGAATAGTAAAATCTAAAGCATCTTCACGCCCATATCCCCGAGAGGGTTGGCAGAGGCACAACCAGGGCACCCACGACTAGCCGAAGACACTAAGTCCCACAATGTGACAGGTGGCAAGCCTATCGTCAACCGGGCACATTTCCAATCCTGAGCAACATTTTTTTTGTATTAGAAAATTGGAATACCCAATTTTCTTTTTGTTGCTCGACCCGGGATTCGAACCCGGGACCTCATGCAGTCAAGTCTAACAACTGAGGTTATATCAAATGAAATAATTAATATGGTTCATAACAAGAGTTAACAAAAGACTAACCGAGTTAAAACTAAAATTGACATTCAAAGTCACACTTTAGTTTAGACTAAAACTTGCTAAGCTTTAAGCTTAATTCCTCAAAAGTTACTAAAAACTTCAAATAAAAAGTCTACTTATATTACGTAATAATAAACCAGATTACATACTTAAAATGTACTTGGAGTAATTACACCCCTCTCTTTTCCTCTTCACGTCTTCCGTTTCACACCAAAATGTTTTGAAGTGGAAAACTGAACAAATTGTACCGATTAGAGAGAGAGCAGGAGTGTATAATCGGTCATAAAACTTCCTTAATTACTCTTACGTCTACGTTATTAAATACTGCCAGGTACAGTCGGCTTTAATTAAACAAAATCACCAAGTAATTGGAATGCATATATCCTTAAACGGTTTCAAGGAATTGCTCCCGTTTTCATTGAATATGAGATCTATCTAGGTAGTCCAATGTTTCCCAAACATTGTTCAGTCATGGCCCGGTAATTTTAAAACTGCCCATTCTCGCCCCACTCAACACTTTTAAACACAAACTGCATACACCTTTTTACCATATTTTACTTACAACTTTAAAATAACAATTAATTATAATAACAACTTATAACAATATTCATTGAACTTTAAATTGGTGAAGATACGCCGACGGCACAGTGAGATACAGTTCAGACGCTTGCAGTTTTCATGTCTGTCGATCGCCATTAAATGTCGACCCGGTATTTAATTTAAATGGTATGTTTCCGGGTAGCGACCCAGCATTTGGAAAACACTGAGGTAGTCTAATCAAACGCAAACATATTTAAATCGGAATGATATTTTGTATGTGAGCGGTCAGGGAATAAGGACACGGTTCTTTTGATAGAAAGAGAAAATCGTGGCCTATAAATAGCATAGATATTACTGCCCTATGGCTGGGAAGTAAGGCCTATTGTGCAAGTCTGCGGACCAGTGATGATCACTGGGTAAAGTGTACATTAAATAGCTGTCAAATGACGTGTGTTATGTTTGCTATCTCCTGTGACCAATAGCAATACAATAGAGATAGCAAATACAAAACACGTCATTTGACAGCTATTTGATGTACACTTTACAGATACACTAAAAAGATACGGAATCAGCCTTCAGAATATGTTAGTTAATTATAGCGACAGGAATAGGCAAGAAGGTGGATCCTTACCGGGCCCGGGCTAGTTTATGCACACCACTCTACTGCCAGTGGTCTAATTGATGACTTGCAATTTAGCCTGAGCTCATATTTTGTGAGCTGCCTGGCAGAGAGGCAGATAGTCTATTCTACTAGCTGAACTAGACGAAAACGAGGATATTCTAAGATATTGTAAAAGTATCTTCACACCCTTATCCCCGAAGAGGTAGGCAGGGGCTCAACCAGAACACCTACAACTAGTAGTTCGTGGGTGCCCACGACTAGCCGAAGACACTAAGTCCCACAACGGCATAGGTGGCAAGCCTATCGATAACCGGGCACATATCCAATCCCGAGCAACATTTTTTTAGAAAATTGGAAAACCCAAATTTTCTTTTTGTTGCATCTGGGACCTCATGCAGTCAAGTCCAACATCTGAACCGCTAGACCACAGAAGCGATAATATTGTACTTTAATCTAAAATATTGTACTTCAAAACAAGAAAAGATTATGAAAAACAGTACTTGAGGAATATAAAACTAAACAAAGACCATCTTCAAACATTTCCAAATATTTCAGCAATTATATTATCTTCGCATTGAAATCGTAAATTTGATAAAACACACAATAAACCAAACGCTTTCGTGGGGAATGCGAAATTTCCAAGTCAAATAAAAGTACAATAGAACAATCGATACTTCCTTGTAAACACATTAAAGAGGGGACTGGAGACCCACGCCCTTCATAATACGTCTTCATCCCTTGCAAAATATCCTGTTGCGTCTACCGAATCGTCTACATGCTAATAAAGAATGCGAGGGAGTGATTTGTTGAGTGAGTAAACTTGTATCCGCTCATCTGTGAGAGAATCAAAAGACTCCTTGGCAACATTCTTGATTGCTGTAAGTGGTATATTGAAAGCACAAGATTTTTTATTTTTGTGTAAATTCAAATTCAAAATAGCTTTTATTATGTAGATCTATATAAAGATTCTTGTAACGCGTCTATATAATTCTAAAAACTACCACCGGATCGGAACGCGGCCACTCACTGAGAAGATCCGGCGAAAGAAACTCAGCGGGCTTGTCTTTTTTCTTATAAATCCAATTTACAAAAGTTTATTTCATTCACAAATAATTTGCAGAGATTGGCATGAGGAGCAATTAATCCCAAGCATTTCTGTCTTCTAAATATTCTGAAATTTTGTAATAACCCTTACCATACAACTTTATCTTAATACATTTTTTAAATTTATTAAATGGTAAGTTTTTAATAGTATTCTGTTCTGACAGACCTGGTAATATTTTTCTATTTTTTTTTTAATTTTTTGCGATAAGCTTCTTGAAAATTACACGCATAACATTTTTAGTATAACTAAGTCCCACAGTGTGACAGATGGCAAGCCTGTCTCCAACCGGACATATGTGTCAGCCATCCCAAGCAACATTTTTTATTATTTTTTTTTGTTGGTCGACCCGGAGATCGAACCTGGGATCCCAAGAAGTCAAGTTCGACGTTGGACTGCTAGATTACAGAGACGATAATATTAAGATTTTGCTGAAACCATAACTGGGGTCATAGCGAAGAATAAAACTTACATTTTTTTTTAAAAGTGTTGCCAGTTTAGTTGTTCGCTTGTGCACGCTAACCTCAGGCTTATCATGTTTGATGCAGTTCATACTAATAATAGTAAGCTGTACTGAATATCTATTGTTATATCTGACTCCAAAACAATGTTCTCAGTTCAACAGTTTGATTTTTTTTACGTTTGTTATGCTAATGCTCGGCCGATAACCAATTTACCTTGGCCAACAGCTTCATTTTTAAAAAAATAAATCATCATTCCGAAGTGGTCTCATATTAGTTTTATCATGACCCGACTAGATGTTTAGGTTTTCCCCGTGTTGGTCCAGACTCCTTTGCAGAATAGACCATCAGCCTTCCTGCCAGGCATCTCGTAAGAGGCGAGCATAGGCTTACCGTCACTAGCACCGTGACACCCTACTAGGTGGTAGAGTTTCGCAGAGACTCGCCCGGATTGGTCCACCGCCTTAGCTTTTCCTTCCACCATAACGTCCAATGCTGTTGACGTTTTCCGGTTCAGAGAATAAGGTAGCCGGTAAGCTTAGAGAGAGACAGAGAGAAAGAGAACTTTTCTTACTCTTGCTCGAAGCCTAACATCCCGGGTTCACGGTGGCAACGCACCGTTACCACCTTTAGTGTCTCTTGGCGGCGTGATTTTTTTACCATCAGGATAACCATCTGCTTGTTTGCCTTCCTATACAACATTAAAAAAACACAGGTGGAATCGTGTGCATCGTTAATTTAACTAAAATATTCAATTATGATTCACTTTTTTCACAAAAAAAAGGATTGGCAAAGATATCACAATGACGTCATATGTGAAGTAGACGTTGTATTACCCGCTATTCTGAATAAATACAGGATGATAGAAACCCTCTTATTCAGCGAATCGGTTGGAGTTGGAAAATTTATTGTTATTATTATTGCTTCTGACAAAGTGTTTGTGGGAAAAGTTGAGTTAGATATTGCTTTATATGTTTTTAGTGCGGCTGATAAATGTAATTGGTGGGGGACTAAAGTTTGATAATTTTGGAGAACTGTAATAACAATATCTATTGTATTGCATTTGAATAGAGATAGTCATATGAGATAAAACTTGAATTTGCGTTAGGGTGTTTTGAAATTTAAATAAGTTATTAACAAAAAATATTTTTTCGTTATTAATTTTTTTTGCTCCGGTCAACTCGTCGGCGACTTATGACCTGGAAAAGTTTTGGGATGTGTAAGGGATGTTCTGTAAGAGATGTTCTGGATATGGTTGAAGGAAATGAAAAAGTGATTATGTGCGGTGACTTGCATGGTTGGGTGGGGACGCGACGGGACGGTTACGAGGCCGTTCTTGGACCCTATGGTGATAAGAGAGTGAATGATGCTGTTAAGCATATTGTAGATTTATGTGTGGAAA